>WOGP01007049.1:0-11998 GCA_015342065.1 Leptinotarsa undecemlineata
TATTGGGTATGATTATAATTCTAACCTGTGTTGAATGTCCAGGAACATTATTTAATAATATTCAATGCCTACTCAAACTTCCACTAGTGAGTGCAACGTAAGTCTGTCTGTCACATGTAAGTATTTTTTTATGATTTCTTTGAATAAATTTATGGACTGTATATGATATACATAAGTTTTGTATATATCGGGCAACGAATTAAATATTTTACAGGTGGGATAAGAAAAGGATCTGTGTCCTATCGATTTCTTGCAAAAGTTTGTTTGCACTATATCTTTGGATTTGTTCCTCGTCTCGTGAGTATGTTCTGTTGTGTCTACCTGCAAGTTGTTCTAGTTCAACTTATTGAATTGACAACTTAACTGTCCCCGTTGAGTTGAAAGGATTGATTATTCAATACCTAGGTTGACCTCACCTCAGAAAACAATATTCTTCAATTCAATCAGTCGCACCAACATACTCATTAGGTCACCAATTCACAAAATGTGATATAACCTCAATATTCAGTGATACACTGAATTCCACAATAGATCTTTACAAACAAAACCAAAATTATTATATTTATACTTTTCTTCTCTCTCTTCGATTTCCTATATGTTAGTTATTAAACCATTATATTTGAATATACCTAATATTTTCCATAACTAGTTGTATGCTGAAGATAAACGTGTTATTATTAATATCACCTTTTCTGTTATGTCATATAGACATCGATGATGCAGAACACAGTGGACGTAGAAATGGGGCAGTAACACCAGAAAACGTAGGAAAACGTGTAGGTCTAGGGACGCCCGACAGAAGTGATAACTCAAACTAATCTAAGCTGAACTATTCGAAATTGAAATTGTTCACCTTGAGAAAAGCTCAGGCTTCTACTTAAAATTTTACGTATATCAGTATGATAATATAATATGTATTTCTATATGTATATGTACATAAGCCAATTGATACTTTTGTCGGCTTGAATTATGATAGCAATAATTTGCCTCCTGGTTAGATCTTTATCATAATCTTAAACACATGTATATAAAGAAATCGATAGAGAGTTCACTGTCATTCACCGACTTATTTCAGCTTCAAAAACAGTTTTTCAAGCGTAATTACATGATTTACAAAAATAACAGATTCCAGGTTTCTTCTTATGTTCTCTAAAATATAATCAAATGTGCAAACTAATTCTTGCATAATTACTTCTTTCATCATTTACTGAATGAACACCATAACTAGGTAATAATAAATCCGTTCTCATTATATTATAGACTTGGGTACAATAGTTCGACGTGTTACGATAACGTGAAATATTGCTCACAATACTACTTCAGCACGACTGACTGACCGAAGTTTTGTGCCCACGCAAGATACTTCTTCGTCGCCACAGAGTGGGTAGAAAAGAAGACCAGACACATTAATGCGTTACGTTACAAAACGGTTCCCCCTCCCATAAAACACAAAATCGTTTTGAATTATCGAATAGTATAGTTGCGTGGGTTAGCTGACATTGTAAAGATATCAAAAGAATGTATTGGCTTCATATTGCATGAGCGTTCGATTATGAGAAAGCTCTGTTCAAAGGGAGTGCCACGCGAGCTCACTGTTGACCAAAAACGTCTTCTTGATGATTCTGAGCAATGTTTCGCCATGTTCAAACAGTACAAACCGGATTTTTCGCGTCGATATGTGACACTGGTTTAAACATGGATCCATTACTTACTCCGAAATCAAAACGATCATCATCGATCAGTGGAGAACAACCAGTGAAGCTCGTCCAAAACGCCTGAAAGCACAACAATCGGCTGGAAAGGTTATAGCTTCGATATTTTCGGATGCATGGTATAATATTCATCAACTATCTTAAGAAGTAGGATATCAAGTAGAATAAAACCAGTATTCCGATGAACTATGTCATTGAACAAAGCCAAAATATTATTTCATCATTTGGACCTAATGACAATTTTCTAACGGCAAAAATAGGCATTGAACCGAATTGATAATTTAAAAGCCAGTTCAAAGTAACTTCAGATTAATACAACGAAATGAATGATGCGTGTCATTGAATCAGAATATCTGTTTTGTGTGAATATTGATCGGGAGTGTGGGTAGCGAAGTAATCAAAGTTTCGTTTTTGATATAATACCAGAGGATCACAAAGTAATTTGAGAGAATTTTATGAAAGAAGGTTTGAACTGTCAGCTCGGAGTCGCTTCCGGATCATTAACCTGGAAAGCAAACTGAATGACAGGAGGAAATTGAGCATAAAGTAGTTTCCGCTCACCAAACAATTTCTTGTCATTGCATCGGTGGATCTTTCATCGCTGCAGTTCATTCCACTATCATGTGAGGACAAATTTCATAATTCAAACTATATTTACAATACAGTATGATTATTGATGATTTGAATGATATTATGAAAGTTGTAAACATTCTGTAAATGAGTCCACCCACTAGTTGTTTTTTATTTGAGTAATATTTTGAAACCTTGATTTGGAGAAATATGAAGCACTCTCACAAAAATTATCATTCGACAAATATTTCATTGTGGGTTTTCACTGAACAGTCCTGAAATATGTTCATACCATGTATTTACCACGAGATGAAGCTATTGTATAGCGAAACATGCGTTGCGATTTCGTTGGATTTTCATCAAGTATCGTCCAATTCATTCAAGGCACTATTGATGTCTTAATGGGTAACAAATATCTCTTACCGTCGAACTTTGAATTCCAAGTTTGACCACTCGCAATATGTAGGTACTGTTACGTGCAACGAAGATCAGAATGAAGGCACCATTATGCTGTGCATCACTGCAGGCATTTTCTGCAGAATTGCTATATCTTCTAATTGCAGAAACTAGCACAAAATTAATTTGTACACCGAAGATTAAAAGGAATATAGCATTATGCTGTACTAACTACTTACTACTACGTTAACATACATTTCAGAGAGCAAAAAGTCAACAAAAACTAACCACTTAAGATTTATTGTTCCTATGGTGCCCAAGTCACATAGAAATGGTAGAGAAGAAGCAGACATTTAACTGCTCGAAGCGCTCGTCGCCATCATATAGAGGAAAAATCGATAAGAATTGAAGATTTAAATACAATTGGCTCATTCAGACTAATTAATTTTTTTATTGAAAATTATATATTATGAAAGTAAATCATCTCACAAGTATCTCGCAAAATTATCCGGTTTATATCTCAATCAACAACTGAGCAAGAGCCATTGAAAATTTGAGATTGCCTGCGGTACATCGTGACGTCACACCAGGCAAACGAGCTTCGAGCGGTGGCAACCGAGCCTGTAGTTGGAGATTATGAATCGCTGCTATCGTTAATTTAATTTAATTTTTTTCAAAGTAATGTATATATTAATTCTGGATAACTGGCATGACAAAAGTTCTGTAATAAATAAGGAGTACCTTGGGATTCCAAGACATTATTTCGGATTTCTCTCTATGACGTAAATAGATCTTCGCTGAATATTGTTTTTCGAATTCCAGTTTTCAACTAATATTCCAGACAAAGTAGAATCTGATGATGTATCAACAGAAGTTATGTCTGATGGACTCAAACTCTCACTGTCCTCGGGGGAACTAGTATTAATTTTTTCCAAAACTTTCTGTATTTTCTATTTCTTCAGAACGATTTCTTTTTCGGTGTTATACAATATTTACGGTCTGTTTAGCTTTTGATCTTCGAAAATCCTATTTATCAACTTGAATTCCAACATCAAACGTATTTTCCTGTGTACCTGCTTCATCAGGCATGATTTGATTTTTAGCGATATCTTCGTTACAAGTATTCCACAAAATTTGTTTTTCCTGTTTTTGAAAAAACAGTGGTGCTTTAGATGTATGGGCTGTCGGTCTATCAATCTGACAATCAAATATCAATCACGCCTGGTTTCAGTATAATTTTTCCCACTTTTGCGTCCCCTTGGGAGATACAAAGTCGGCCCTCCGCATAGCACGCTGACATAACTTTCTTAACAGTGAAATAATAATTTTGTCTGGTGCAGTTACCGAAAAATTCTAGCATTTAGGAACGATGCAATACTAGTAACGTTATTTTTTTATCATTATTCATATTCACGCAGTTGACACACTGCAGAAAACAACACACAACTTGCTTTCTACAGCTTCAGCACACGTATTTTGCTTATCCACCAGCACTCCCTTGTCGCCGAGTCGACTGATGTGACGTCAAGCTTGACCACGCCCCGTTTCGGTGAACGCCACATTCAACAATTCATTTGAGGAGGAAGATAAAGAGTGAAAATCCATATTTTTTCAGGTGTACTATTTGAAACATAAACTTTCAAATTATGAAATAAAAAAAAAGTTTAATGAGCTCATTGGGCAAACATGTACCAACTACCGGCAGAATGAATGAAATGAAGAGTCGCAAAAACTATATCAAACCGTCTATAGAACTGTGATAATTCCGAGACTGAGAACTGTACATACCACACTGATGTTTTACGTTATGACGCGTTACGCTTTCTATCGCTTACGAATATGATCGTTTGATGTTATGATGCGTTGCTGTTATGAGGCATTGTGTTTATGATCTGATGATATTATGATGCGTTAGCGTTACGAAGGAGTACGTCATGAAAAAGTACGTTATGATGAAGTATATTATGATGGATTACGTTATGGAACTGTACATTATGCCGCTGTACGTTTCTATCTTGTACTATTAGATCAATTGCAATTTCTATCATTTGACGTTATGATGGAGTAAATTTTTGTATTATACAATTTCTATCTTGTACATTATGATGGATTAGGTGTCCCCACACTTTGACCCACTCGAATTCGTTGCCAAATGCAGAATAACCACAATGGGAAATGTGCAACGTTTTACTAACGGTGAAATATATGATAGAAAAATGCACAATGACCCAAATTTCATGTTGGAACTCCTAATACAAGAAAATACAGGGTGTTTCAAATTCGATCCTCACCATTGGAATCTCGAAAACTGTGCGAGATACGAAGGTGGTTTAATTGAATTGAGTTGCGCATTCACCTGACTAACAATATGTCGTCCAGAAAGTTCTGAAATTCCGAGTATATCCGGAGATATCCAGAAAAAACAAAAATTTCGAAAAATGGGTTTTATCTCTTCTGGCTTTATTCTTCGAAGGATTCGAAAATAAACTGCACTTCCACATGGCCACTTTTTCCCTGCTTTATATTGGTGTTTTTATATTTGCTATCCGTCGTTTCGTCTTCCGGTCACCATCATCAACTTTATTTTTTTTATGGGCGCTACATTGAATTATTTCCGTTTTGAACCGTACCTTTTTAATGATGTTATCATAAGTTATCATTCTTTTATGAAAATATTGAAGAAATTGAAAAAAGTTGATTCTTATCATAATAGGCTTTGACTTTGATGTTTCTAAATTTGTTTTTCAATTTGTTATACTCAATGACAATTTGTTATTGTACAAGTCATTGAATTTTTGTCGGAAAATAGCTTTCGCGAATGAAGAAAAAAGAGATATGATACAAATTCATTACGAATACTATAGAAATAGTGTTAGGACATCGGAAATGTATTTAAACTTGTATCCCGAAAGACGACAACCACATCGAACTATATTCAAGTTATTGGATCAAAATCTCACCGAGTATGGTTCATTTGAGAAGCCGAAGAAAAAATACGGAAACAGATAGGACCAGGAAACTAAAGAAAATTTTTACGATGAGGTAAGTTAGACATTGTGTTCTTTTCAATAAAAATTATAAATTTGCAGATAAACATAAACCCGGGGCATACTGCACGTCAAATTTCCTCCGAAATTAATAATCATCATACAAGTGCTTGGAGACATCTCGGAAAAAGCGGTTTAAAATGTTACAAAATAGACATATCTCAAAAATTCCATCCACGTGATCCCGAAAGGCGATTACAATTTTGAAATTGGCTAATATAAAGACCTGATTTTCCTGTTTTCCAGGAACATGTAAGTTGGAGAGAAGAAAGCACTTTAACGAGTTGTGGGATATTCAACCGAAATAACGAACACATTTGGAGAATAAACAACCCCAGGCAGTTCAGAGAAATTCGACCTCAAGTCCGATTTAGTATCAACGTATATGGACAGGAATTAACAAAGATATACTTTTGAGTCCTCACTTATTTGACGGAATTCAGAATGGAGAAACCTATCACCAGTTTTTGATGTCGATTTTCGAAGACTATTAGGATAATCTATCTTTGGCTAACTATAACAACATCTGATTTCAACATGATGGTGCTCCAACGCACACTATCAGACGAGTATCTAATTACCTGACTGAAAGGTTTGGTGACAAATTTATAGGGAATAATAGGCCGGTGAGTTGGCAAGTACGGTCTTCAGACTTAAGTATTTAGGATACATTCTTATAGGGTACACTGTAAAATAGAGTTTATTGTTGAAGGAAATATAAAATACTTGACAGTTGGGAAGACTGAGGAGGAGGGAAATTATTCGTGCAGTGAAGAAGGACACAGTTGTCCTAAAGAGGGCCAGCACTTTGAGCATTTGTTGTGATTTACTTTTGTCTTTACATTTTAGTTAATTATTGTTATTTGTTCAAATTTTCATTGTTGATTTTTTCCGTATTTTTTCATTGGTTTTCCAAACGAACAAAACTGAGTGATATTTTTATCCAATAATTTCAACATAGCTCGATGTGGTTGTCGTCTTTCTGGATACAAGTTTAAATACATTTTCGATATCCTAACACCTTTTCTATCATATTTGTGATAAATTTGTTTCATATCCTTTTTTTTCAATCGTAATTGTCTTTTTTTGCCAAAATTCAGTGACTTGTACAATAACAAAATGTCATTGAGTGTAGCAAATTGAAAGTCAAATTCAGAAACATCAAAGTCAAAGCCTAATATGATAAAAAATATTTTTTCAATATCTCCAATTTTTCGAAAACTAATGATAACTTATGATACTTCATTGAAAAGGTAATCTCTGGTTCTATTCAACACAGAAAAAATCCAATGTAGCGCCTCTAAAAAAAAATGAAATTTATGATGGTGGCCGGAAGATGAAACGCCGGATAGTAAATCTGAATACACCATTATGTAGCAGGGAAGAAGTGGCAATGTGGAAGTATAATTTGTTTTGGAATCCTTCGAAAAATAAAGCCATAAAAGACTGTTTTTCGAAATTCCAGTTTTTTCCCAATATCTCCGGATATCCTCGAAATTTCATAACTTTCTCAACGGCATATTGTTAGTCAGGTAAATGCGCAACTTTGTCCTGATATAACCATCTTCGTATCTCTCATAGTTTTCGAAATCCCAATCGTGAGGATCGAATTTGAAACACCTTGTATAGAATTACATATTAAAATTAGTGACTTATGACCTTAGTGATCGATACTACTTTGAACTTCTCAAAAAAGTCAGACAGTAACGTCATTAAGATGTATACAATAAGAAACGATGACGAGAACAACAGAACAAACAACTAAGCAGGCAATTTTTGATGCACTGTTTGGAACCTTTGGTGTAGTAATGAATATTACTGGAGTTTAGTCCCAACACCAAACCGTTATTCAACACCTCGACATGTGTTTCAAGCACCAAGTGAACATATTCAAGAGAAAGATTAAACTGAATTACAAAAAGTCATATCCTTATTTATACCATAGATACCTCTGCTAGGTACCTGCGTCTCAATTGTCTTAAATTAATGTTTCATGTAGCCTTATCTACTTGTCTAAAATGAATTTTACAATATTTCCTTATCTAACAGTCAGATAAATCTGGTAATGAAATATTATTTCAAGAAGCTATATAGTATACTATTAGGTATTGGTCCACCATCATTATTCATGATATTATTATGTTTACTTATTTTTACACTCTCATAGGCATCTAGATGCCTGTTGTTTCATCTAACTGATCTTAATGAACTAAAGTCTATGAAACATACAAGAAGGTGACAATTTGGTTTTCTTTGATGTTATTTCTTCACAGATTTTACAATACCTGAGAAAATTACTAGGGAAAAATGATTTCAATAATGACGAAAATAAATAATTCGTTTCTCACACTCATTGGTGTATAAAATAAAATCGGTTCTAGGAAGAAGGTTGCTTTTATGAATAACAGGGAGGAACGACTACGGCTAACCCCTTCTCTCCCTACCTAGCAAACCTCATTATAAGCGAATTCGAAATGGTAACCAAAGAAAAATCAGAGTATTTATCTAGGATGGCTGAGGCAGGTGGATGATGTTTTTGTGATATTTGACAATTAAAAATCGAATATAGAAGGCTTTGTTTCCTTTTTAAATAACAGATTTCCATCAATAAAATTAACGTATGAATTAGAAAATAAGGGGCAACTCCCATTTCTTAACGTTTCGGTAATGAGGAGCCAATAGAGAAAGCAAAAATATGATATATTCAGGAAGGAAACAATCACTTTCAGGTATATTCTTGGGAACAACATAACAACAGACATTTATTTCCATTTCAAACATTCCTCTTTTTGGAAGCCTTCTACATAATATTACAATTAGAATCTAAAAAAATATTAGATATCACTACAAGTGGTTATTATAATAAAAATGAGGAATTGAGTCACATCATCAAACTTGGACAATAATTAATGCAAGAACTTACTCCATAAACCTGGATAACGTGGGTAAAAGTTCATTTGAATGTGACTTGAAGACTCTTATTCCAGTTTCAGTCATCTCCTGCATATGCTAACTAGGTTAGCAGAATGTGTGGCGTGAAAAAGTGTTTGGGTTTTGATGGCAAAAGTAGTTTTCTCAAGTTCACTTCATAAAAGAGGTCCAAATTCTATTCATTATGTATGAATCATATCTGACTTTCTAATGGAGCCTGACGAAAAAAACTGAAAATATATTTCCCTTTGAAGTCGTTTATTACTCAGTTTTCGGTAATACAAAAAACTGAACAAAACATTTAACTCAAGTCAGATAAATTTGCCCTGACTGTCAAGTTTTTATATGAGTTATCGCATCATTCACCTCATCTAATTACGAAATCAATGAAATAACTCGCTATTCCAGAATACCAGCAAATTTCAAAAGATCTTTTTCAATGTCATGGATGCCCTACGATTCAAAGAATCTAAGCTCTTTTCACGCCAGAGCAACTACAGAGCGTTCTAAATTGAAAAACTAATTAAATAAACTGAAGTCGGGATCTAAAGTGCCTACAGTAAAATTGAAGTCTAATGTGTTTTATTCTGTACCGCGAGCGATTCACTTTACCGTTGCAGCCGTGGAAATACGCGAAAAAGGCGCCTAGGAGATTACGTCGGTGAGACTAGGAATATATTTCTATACTATGTATTTTCTTTTGCAACACGTTCTGCACCTAGATAGTGGAAGAATGCGGATGCTCGGTTGGCCGCCATAATATATGGAGCGAAACGAGCGGCTATATTGAATATCATTTCCACTTTACAACTTGGGTCTAGTGTGGAGGATTTTCTTAAGTACTTCTGAACCTGCATCAATGCGCAACAACGGAATATATGATAGAAATTCAGAGTATGAACTCATGAATCATCCTTGAACTCAACATACCGAGAAAAGTGACCCCCTCTCAACATTTGAGCCTGAGATTCGAAGGGAAGTTCGTCCTTCGTCCATCTGATCACGAATTGCAACATATTTTTTTATTATTTTCACACAAAAACGAATTCATAGGTATTACTGTTTTCTAGGTGGATAACTGGAAATTAATATGTTTGAATCAATGGAAAATCTGCTGAAGTGTAATATAGGGCAAATTGAAAAGTACATCTCGAGAAGTTACTGACCACTGATTAGTCGAATCAATTGATAACTTGTCTTGCCTACATAAAATAATCAATAAAAATAAATGAAATTGTTTTACTTAACTTTTTTAAATATTAGGGGTTTCAAAAAATAACACTTATTTGTTTTCAAAACCAAAAAAGGTTAATGTTTAAATTGAAAGAGGCATATTTTTAGGAGAGATTAATTTTTGGGAAATTTTTTGAAGAAATGTGGAAATCTTCCAAATAGAGAAAGAAAGCAATTATTTTCAAAAAATTAACTCCATACGAAGATGTGTAGATCATGCAAAAAAGTAACTTTTAGACACAAACTGGAAGAGAAAGCCCTTGGAAACAGCTATTTTCATGTGAACATTGAATTACACGAAAGAAAAATACTTCCAAAACATGAACACCGAATTATACAAAAACACTTTTCTCCATTCAGTTTGTATTCCCAACATTCGTTATGGAGTTGAATCAGATATCATTCACTGGATTGCTACACAATATGGAAAATGAGAAAAGTGAAATTTTACTTATGTGGAACACTGTCATCCTCACTGCTTGATGTCCTATGTTTCAGAATAAGATACTTGCCTAATTGCCTCTTCGGCACCAATCTGGATAACATTATGAGAAAAAACACCCAATTCATTCATTAAATTACGACTTTGTCACGACTGAGTTAAAATTACTCATAGCATCGATGACAGTACGTGATGCCATTCATTCGCTTATTTTGTTTGTCATCTTCATTTTCTTCAGGTTGGAAAATTTTTCCTTAACTGTTTTTCGTCAGGCCAATCTGGCCTTGTGTACCCCTGACTGGGGTATTTGATGAACAAACTGTTCATTTTAACAGACGTCGTGGGGATTCGCTTATTTGATTGAAGGTTTTGGCTTTATACTCCCCCCTCCCTCCTCCCAAAAAAAATGAAGAAATAGAAAGTCATACCCAAATGTTATCTTTTGAACAACGGCTTGATTTCAAATTGATATATTTTCTTTGCCACATGTCAGAAGAATGAAATATTTAGATGTTATATTCGAGAGTCTACTAAATACATATAGGATAATTTCCAAGAATCCAGTTTAGATTCATATTGTCGTTTCCAATCCCTCGCCTCAACAATGCCAATCAGGTACGATCTATATTCACAGAGCTATTTAAAATATACTTGTTATATGCTAAGGGAATGTATGCGGATGATTTAAGTATTTACATTTTTTTCAGGGGTTCCTTAGGTGGCAATTTTCATTTCACTCCATTTCATTGCCTGATCACCAGTAGATTTTGGAATATGCTCCGTTATCTTTGTTTCTGTTATCTGTCATCTCGTCATATATTCACAATATTATTTTTTTTACATCCAGGAGTCATGAGGTTACACCAGTATAAGTCTTTCCATAAGAACAAGATATATTTTATATGCACTGTCCCGTTCTTTCAACCATACTTTGGGGTTTAGTTTGATCAGAGAAAATCTCAGTATAATTTCAGTACTGAAAGTTGTTCTTAAAGCATATCTGTAACTCTTATTCAAAGAATAAGAATACGTTCCATATATACTTCCTCTCAAAATATGTTCATAATTTTCGATTTCAAAAAATTCAAGTACATTGCCATATTCCACCCAGCAGAAATACAATAACGAGCTGATTCCCATAGGACTCTTTGAGACGAACTATGAACTATAAAAAGTTTTTATATACTTATGCAGTAGTTTCGTTGTTATAAATGAAATTAGACTTTTCCATATTCGTCGTTCATTCCTGTGCTATTGAAACCACAGAAAAATTGTAAAAAATTGCTGTTATTCGATAAAAAAAACGGAAAAGTGCCCGAAAAACACCTTTCCAAATTTTCTATTCAACTTAATCCGACATAATCAACTCCACAATATTTACTAATACGCAGTGTTCACGGACAAGGAAGTAGACGACACAATGTTTCAAAAATAAAACTGTTTTGATTATGAACACCTTGATTATTGAATTTCACTAGTTCAGACTTCAATTGTCTAATATATAAAATGATTTGAAATCCCTGAGACACCTAAATTGTTCAATTGTTCTTTTTTTTTACTTGTATTGTATTTCACTGTTATTTCATTTCAGGTGTTTTGCTTAATATAATTTTCATTTTCAACTATTAATTTTTAATTCTTCTCTTTTAGGTGTCTCAGGGATTTCA
>WOGP01007051.1:0-11997 GCA_015342065.1 Leptinotarsa undecemlineata
TATTATTAACAGAAATGAAAAATAAAAATAAAGATTAAAAGATTCCAAACCAAGTTACGTCACGACGTTCCGATTGTTAGTATCCACAATCGTCTTCGGGTGATAACTGTAATTTCAGTTTTTTGTGTTTAGTAAAATTGCTATTTTCGTTTGATCTTTTTATTTTTTGCAGGGATTTCAAATCAATTTATATTATATTAGACAATGGAAGTCCGAACTGATGTAATACACCACGAAACATTGTTAACCACCTTCAAACAACAAAATTGTTATTACTCTACAATATAACCTCATATTGAATATTAGTACATCAGGATTGTCCATTTTACCTTATTTGTTTATTATAATATTATAATTTATTATAATTTGTGTCATTCAAATGTCATACAAACAATTGTATATCACTCACACGCATCAACCATTGTATTAATTTGTAGTTACACATGTATATGCGTGTGCTAATGATTAGTAAATATTTATTTTTAGAGTTTTGGATTTTGGATTTTTTCATACTTCCGCAATTGTTAGTCAGTAAGTTTATTATTTATAATTTTCATTACATTGTATTTTCTCGAAACAAGTGTGAAAAACACTTATCGAGGACTCATTTATTCACCTTTATCTTCTTACTACATTGTTCTTTATTCTTCTTTCCTACGTGCATTATTATTATTCTACTAGGCAAGCCCTGTCATTTGATATCCATATTATGATAGTTGTGACAAAATATGTAGGTATTCCCCATTTTGTAGCTGCGGTCATCTGGCGATGACCAGGAAAAATCTACACTTAACAGTAGGATTTCTGATTGGCCAATGTCAACTGAGAAAACACCTCCACAATATGGGGCGAGTGGACACACCTCTATGCAGGATGTGTGAACAGGAAGATGAAACCGTCAGGCATGTCCAATGCGAATATCCGGAGTTATCGTCAACAAGAGAGTGTGTGTTTGGCGACTCTTGGCCTATACCTGCCGATATAAAGGAGATGTCTCCCAGAGACCAGTCCACCTCTCTAGAAAGGACAAGATGGACGATGAACTTGGACAACTCCTTGGAAGGATGTACAATGGGTCACATGTGGCCTAAGTGCTGTATGCTTACACTCACCCTCCCTACTCTACAGATACAGATACTAGAAAGAGTAGCAAGGAACGAGATAACTGTATATTAAGTTAGAAAAACACGAACAAGTGAAATACATCAAAGTATGGAGTCTTTAGAATCTCCAGTCTCTCCATTGTTAACCGCATCAGTATTGATTACCAATCAGATTTGCTTTCAGCAAGCATCGCTTTGATTTGTAAGATTATCAATAATTCTGAATCTAATACAAGAATTTGTGATGCAATGTTTGGAACCTTGGAGGTAGTATCGAATATTAATGGAGCTATTTCCCAACACCAAACCGTTATTATAACACCTCGACACGTGTCTCGTTCACCAAGTGATCATCTTCAAGAGAAAGATCAAGTTTGTATGTCAATTGTATCTGTGGACCATAACAATTTTGAAAAATCTATCCAAATTCTTTGACACACACTCCCCGAAGCAATTACAAACTCTTTTTCGCAATTTCCATTTTAATCGAACGTCCACTTCTAATACATAAATTTTAATTTTTCCCATTCCATATTCGAGGCACGAAATAAAATCCCGAATGAATTTCAATTACATAATTTTTGAATTAAATTCGCCAATATATAACGGCAATTCCGCAAGTTTTGATAAGCGAAACTACGGGTTATGTGAAATTTGTTTAGACGTTGAAACGTCAATTAACGTACGATCAAAAAGTGTAATTGAATCGAAATGTGTAACGCTCCAATGAATATATAATGACGTGTTCGTCGGATAATTCAGATACAGATTGAAACATTGATTCGACATGCGAGGCTGTGAATCGCGCTGTGTTGTGCAGCAAATATATGGAGAACGAAGTAAATTGTTTGAAGGTAGGTGACAATATTTCGTGGTGCATTTCATTAGTTCGGACTTCAATTGTCTAATATGATATATATTGATTTGAAACCCCTGAAAGGATCTATGAAAAAAAAAAAGATTAGCTGAAAAATAACAAATATATTAAGCAAAAAAAATATAAATTACAATGAAACAAAATACAAGAAACACCAAAAAAATCCTAAGATTTCACAGCAAGTTACTTCACGACTTTTCGATTATTAGTATCCACAATCGTCTTCGGGTGATAACGGGACTCTTTCCTCCGTAATTATTCCTCCGAGATCTGACTATTTATAGGTCATTCGAGTAATTCCAGCACCTATCCCCTATTCCCTCTCTCCGCTTCATCGGTTTTACCGGCATCTAACCGTTTAGCGGGAGTTGGTCGTGTTCTGTTTGATTACAGGTTGCCATATGTTGCGTATCTCTACGCTAGCTTGGCTAAATGCGTTGTTGGATAACATATATGCGGCTTCTTTGAATTTTCTCCCAAACCAGTGTTCCTCCTTATGGATGATTTCAGTTTGAGCCCATTTGATATGTTGATGAGTCCAAACATGCTCTGCTATTCTTGATATGCTGGTTTCTCCTCGCTGTGTGTGTTTCTTGTGCTCGGCAATGCGATCTTTCAATGGTTTCTTAGTTTCACAGATGTATGATTCTCCACACTCGCAGGGTATCCGGTAAATGCAATTCGTGGAATCGCAGTCCGCGTTTGGTGCCTGGTTATAATTGGAACCAATCATTCTTATCCTTTCCGATAATCCTCCGATATAGGGAAGTACAAGTAGTGGTTGTGGCGGCTTCTCTTCCTTGTGGAGCTCTTGCTGTCTTCTACCTAAAGCCTGTTCCACCATCACTTTGGAGTAACCATTTCGTTGAAGGTCATTTTTGATGATGCCTAGTTCATTTTCGAGACCTTCCTTTGTATTACAGAGTCCGAAAGCACGGTCTATTAAGAGATTCCTGGTTCAGATACTGTCCTGTGTGAGTGGGTTTTCGATAAACAGATGTTTCCCATTTAGTGTCGGACCTCTTCACCAATACGTCTAAGAATGGCAACTCGTTGTGAACTTTCTTCTCCGTTGTGAAAGTGATGCAAGGACTTATGTTGTTGCTGTGCTTCAGAAAGATATCTAGTTCTGCATTCCATGGTTCCATATTAAGAAAGTATCGTCCACGTATCTCAAACAAACGCAGGGCTTCTTGTGGATTTCTTCAATGGCCAGAGTTTCAAACCACTCCATATATAGATTGGTTATAACCTGTGAAAGTGTTGATCGCCGCTTTCACCGGTTATATTAGACAATGGATGATAATGGAAGTCCGAACTGATGAAATGTACCAAATAAATTATATAGTGGAATATAGTGCGGTCTCAAGAGGAAAGGAAAATCCCGAAATCCTTCAAATCATTCGTGGTAATAAATAATTCGTATTTTGAAAATGTAGACTTTCTTGGTTGGACTGATACTCGACACTAATTTACAATTCAAGTTATACAAATTATCGACCGTAATTAATAAAGATAAATAGTTGGTAACCAGCACAGGTACAAAACAGGTAAATTGTTGTTACTAATGATTCGACTGAATCTAGGAAATTTTTCATGACAATAAATTTAACGATGGTGAGAGATAAACTTCTCCAACGTTCAATATGAAATTTGGTTGTTTGATAATGATACTAGCAATAAAAACTCGAAATTTATTGAGGATGAATCACAAATAGTTTATAAATAAATAACGAAAATAATAGCGGAGTTTATCTGTGGCCATCAGAAGGGCTTACGCCTCCAAAAGAGATTCATTATGGTAAATAAATTAATAATTTCAATTGATCAATTATTGGTGGTTTCTTATCTGAAAAGAACCTATTTTCCTTGATAAAGAATTTATCGGTTTGTTTGTAGATAAAAAAATGATATTACAGAATTTTTCCTCAGCATTTCTCCTAAAATTGAGTTCTAATAGCTTCTTGTCAAATTAGCTACTCATTACTACCAACTCAAACGAAACACCAATTACCTACTTCTACTCTCCCCCACAGCTCATCGCGAAAATCAAACAAACAAATGAATAAACAGTTAATTACTCGACAGTCGCCGCCTAAAAATCTCATTAACAAAAGTATATATTTTTATTCGAGCTCCACCAACTCCCCGCCGCCCTGCGGGGTAAAATAATTATGAATCTCAAACGTTCGGAGTCTGATATAATTAGAATTCTCGAGAGGCAGCTTTTTCCAGCCTTCTGTTTCTACGAAATCCTCGCTTTGATACGAAAAAATATAAACTTTTGAAGGGATCCCCTCGAATATCCAGACCGTACTTCATTATGATACCTCGCGGAATGAAAAGATTTCAGAATTATGATTACGGATATTTTATTCATTTAGTTTTATGGAAACTTTGAGGAGTTACGCCGCTGAAGGAAAATTTAATAAAAAATTTCTGGAGCAAACGAAAAAAGTTGCAACCTAGGATTACCTGAATAAACCGACAAATTATTTAGGGCTCAATGTACTGTAGTTCGCACAAGTGACTTGAATGAGTCATTTTATATAGAGATTGTGAAAAATCGTGAAATACGTTAACTTTAGTGTTCAGTGGGACAAATATCTACGTCAAAATCAACCCCTTGTCAGCCACCCCCTCACCATAATAACCTTTATGTCAATAATAGCCGAGTGATACCTTATACATTATACCTTTAATATCCAACCCTGTAAAATTTTTGACAATAGGCAATGTTTAATTTGGAACTAAAAAAGTGGAACTATTTACATTGAGCACCATTAGGTTAGGTTAGGCCAAAAGTGAATGGGTCTATTCAACCCCCCACCGTAAACCGCAAGAGTTTATTGTGGCTCACACTTATTCACACTCGACCAAATAAGCTAGGAAGCCGATTAGTTTCTATAGTGAGTGGCCTTTCAGGTCACATGGTAAGAATACGGTTCTGCTAAACAAAGCATATGCTCTGCTATGCACAATTAACTTGCATACAATAATTGTATGAAGTAGGATTTGTGTGTCGATTAGTGTATGTTTGGTGAGTTTTGGCCTACACCTGTCGATATACAGACAGGTCTCCCAGAGACCTGTCCACCTTCCTGGAAAGGACACGATGAACGATGACCTAGGAGGGCAACTCCTCGGGAGGATGTACAATGGGTCACATGTGGCCTAAGTGCTGTGGGCTAACACTCACCTTCCCTACTCTACAAATACAGATAATTGTATGAACGATTTTCTTGTTTCCTCCCTTACATACTGAAGTATATTAGCACCTGGTGATTTCTTCCTTAAATTATTATCTATAGAAGTTGGCTGCGTCTTGTACACATCTGTTTCAACAATACCCATAAAAAATCCAGAGGACTCAAATCAGAAAATCTGGGTGGCCATTCTATAGAACCTCTCTTAACAATCCATCAACCAGGAAGTTTAGTGTCGATGAACTGTCGCACTAGTACCAAGCAAAGAGGACACGCCCGATCGAAATTAAGTTTGCTTTCAAAAAGAAGGGTCGGTAAAAATTTAGGTAGGCTGCACGTGTAGATTACGAATCCGAAAAAAAAACGGTCCTCTTCCTCATTTCCAGAGTTACAGCCCTCCAGAATTATGAAAAGCACAACAACTTTTCGAACTTCTTTCTGCACAATATATACAATTACGTCACCTTCATCTTATTCAACTTCATTTAAAATTTCTCATTTCATTATTCAACATATATTGAACAAAAACTTCCATTAATTGGCGGAACTGGTTTTTCTGAAATGTTCGTTATATAACCTTACAAGGTGGGACCAACTAGTCTATCGTCAAATCAAGTTTTCTATAGGAAAAATTATGATTATTAAACTGATACAATTTGCTTTCTTAATATCTTTCTGCACTGGTCTATAAAAATACCATAATAAACTAGTCAGACGACAGTACCTTGTTTTCTAATGAGTGCAGTATCATATCCTGAATGATAGAACATTGCTAACTCATCTACGAAAGAAACAGAAAAATGTTTTTTCAACTCCAAACTTGGTGTAAAATGAAAGAAAAAAAGTGGTTTTATTTTGGAAACTAGCAATGCTGTTGAGACACCTCAGAATATTCCTTTGAACAAAAACAACATCGTTATCCCTGAAAATATAAAATGTCTTGGGATATTTATAGATGAGAGATTAAAATATCGTGCACACATTAATTCCCTTCGTAAGAAACTAAATTGTGTTACGTTCCTTTGTAGAAGCGTAAATACTATGCTAAAACCTGTTACTTTTTAAACTTTTACTGTCTTGATCGATATAGTATTATTATTTAACGCGAAAGTAACGGCTTGAACAGAGTTTTCAATATCAAAAAACGTTCTCAGAGGATCATGAAAAACTTTATTTTCACGGCCCTGATATGAAACTTTTCACAATTCCAGGGATTCATATCTATGAAAATATAAAATTAATGTTCAGGATCACTATTTCGAACCTTATTTGCCTTATCGTTCTTATGATACTACTTCACAATCATTTATTTCCTTTTTGAAAGGGAGATTTTCATTTATGCAGGAAAACTAATAAGCATCTTAAATAGGAAAAATTGAATGAAAAATCATGTCAATGACACAACCCCTAATCAAAAACAATGATACACTTTCTACGTTTCATATCTGAATGAGTAACAAAGAATTTGACCCTATTCGCGGTCGATGACAGCTTAGTTCATATATTATGGAAAAATAAATAGGTTCAGCAGAATTATTCTGGTAATTTCTCAGTCCTTTTTGGTATCTATGACTATATAGAATATGTATATAAGGAAATACTGGTATAGCCTCATTGAGATCATTTCAGAAAAATAACACCTGGGCAGAAAAGTCCCGGGCCTAAGAAAAAAACCCTTTTTTTGTTCAAAATTGGGTTTATTCATCAAACGTAATTTCCATCAAGAGTCACACAATCAATCCAGCGCCGATGTAATGCAATTTTGCCACAGTTTTCATTGATTTGTTACAACGTGCATAGAAAACGGCCCAGGCGATGCTATCTGGCTTGCAGAGGCAGGCTTGTCAGGCCATCAGTGGTGCCATCAGTATCACACCGTCAGCGGCTATGAAGATCCTTCCTGATCTACCCCACATTTTTCTGGAGAGAGAGGCTAAATAGAATGCATATAGACTTGTGCACAAATCAATTTAATGCAGAGTGCAACAGACTGTTGGTTGACACTGTAACTCACTGCATTCTGGAAATGAGCTCTGACTTTATGCCTCCAACTGTCAACTACGAACTTCCTCATAAAGTACTGTTTTCGAGTAGAGAGGACTGGATCCCCCGGAAGAAGGAAATATTAAGAGCAGATAGTTGTTGGCCACAGATGGATTAAAAACACCTTCCGATTCCGGTGCAGATGTTTTCAGTCGCAGACCCAGGAAAGATATATCAACCTGCCTAGGAACCTATGCGACTGTATTTGAAGCGGAAAATTACGTTATTGAATTGTTTGCGGAGAGATTGAAAAAATCCAACCTCCTACACAAGCCAATAAAAATATTCTCGGACAGTCAAGCGGCGTAGGAAGCTCTTGACTCCTACCGAGCAACGTTTAAATTGCCAAAACCGACTCTCCTCAATAGAAAGATTTGACAGGTCATACTGGCCTGGAAGGTGATGAGGCTGTTGACTCTCTTGCAAAAGAGGGTGCTGCAAGCAGCTTCACTGGACCAGAACCTGTCATTAGCATCGTTTTAGGCTTTGCCAAACAAAGATTGAATACCTAGATGGCAAGAAGATTTATGGACTTCTGGCAGCATCTTCCAGGACCAGCTCACTCCGAGGGGTTTATTCACCTTTCGGAGCTTGATATCAAACAGTCGTTGAACTACAATATAAATGAACTACGATGTCTACTGGTTACTGTCACTTGAATCATCATATGCAATGACTCGGACTATCGGGAGACAGTGTGTTTGGAAGGAATATGATGAAACAGCAGATCACGAAATTTGTGCCTGCCCTACTGCGGCAGCTCGGCAGAGCCGAGCTCTAAAAACCTGATCCGACCTGAAACACTACTCACTATACAAAATAACTTCTTTGGAAAGCTGTGTTTATTTGGTCGAGTTTGAATAGGTGCGAGCCACAATAAACAATTGTGGGTTGCGGTGAAGGGTCGAATAGACCCACTAACTTTAGACCCAACCTAACCTACACTGTGCATTATCTTGATGAAGCAGCACTTTCTTTTTCTTCAAATGGAGTAATTTCTTCAAAATACCAAGGCAATAACCTTTCCAGCCGATTGTTGTGCTTTCGGGCACTTTGGACGAGGTTCACCAGTTGCTCTTCACTCAGATGACAATCGTTCTGATTCCGGAGATATTGACGCAAAAATACCAGTTCACCAACATGCTTTACCACAGCTCAAAATCATCGAGACGTTCTTGGTTTTGGTCAATAGTGAGCTCACGCGGTATTCTCATAGTCAAATTATAATGCAATATAAAGCCAATACGCTTCGAATGTATTTGCAGTTTGTCAGATTTGTCGTTTTTCGCAGTGGTCTATCAAAACCATGGTGTTCGTCCAGTAGCAAATCTCCTTGTTCAATAGTGTAGATCTCTGACCAATGAAGTAGCCCCCACTTTTTTCATCGATGTTTTTACCTATTTATTCCTTTGTCACAACCTTCTTTCTCAGTCCTTTTGATGAACTTCCTGAAGAGGTTATAAGAAGAGTGACACTAAGTGTGATCTAGTACAATTTATATGATCGTTCCACAAGATATGTGATGAAATTGGTCGGTCCTTGATGAAAACCTATGATGTTTTCCAGTAAAACTTCATTATAAGATTTTCACAACAGTTTACAAAACTCCAACACATGTTTCACTGAACTGTGTAATGGAAATCTCACGATGCAGTGTTATTTGAATACCACAAGGCAATGTTTTCACGATCTTCTATACGTCTTGTGGTAGAATTACCTCTTCTAGAATTGTTCAGCATTCTTGGAAATCTCATCCACCATTGCTTCGATCTTCATTCAAGTTCCTCCCAAAACCCTCTCAACTTCATCATTGTGCAAGAAATTCGTATGAACGGAAAGATAAGTAATTTGAAGTTGCTCCCTACTTGGCGAATTCACGTATCAGTTTAATCAAACTTGCAAAAGTGGTAGACAGAACGGTACGTGTTTTATGAAAGTTGAGAAATACATAGTAGATACATTTTATTTCTCCAGAGCAATAACGCATAACTGCCGCCCGTCGCGTATGGAATTTACTCGCGAAGCGAAACAAAACTTTGTTTATAAATACGGAAAACTTGGCAACAAACAAGATATTTGCGGAAATATTTACGGGCCAGCGAGTATGCGGAGCGAGTAGCAGGTCTCCGACCCATCGGCGGAAATCAAGTTCAAGGATTTTGACTCGATTTGGACAACGAATTTATTCCTTGGACGTTTTTAGTGATTTAGGTTTTGTATTTTTTCATGAAAACTTTTCCTTGTCAACATCTTCACATCTTATTATTGTGGTGTGAACCAGAAAACGTTTAAATATCTGAGAAAGTGGTAACAATAGCTTATTAGACAAATTTTGAGACAGCTCAAAATCAACGAACTGTTTGATGCTGAATTAACATATCACTATAATTTTTCATATTGAATAAAGAAAATTGCATCAGTGTTTAGACAGTCTTTAAACTGTCCTACAGGAAAAAGATATTTTTATACTTGTAAGACTTATTATGTTCAATTTAAACCAGGATGGCCAAAAAATCTCCCAATGGGTATATACTAGTTGATTTACCATCTCACATAATGAAACTTGCAGAAATATATTAATCAACACATACTTGAATATTTCCATAATGCCTGAACATCTAAAGCGGTCATCAATATGGTTTCCGAAAGCAAAGTTCAACAACTGAGGTGATTTCTTATGTCACCCACTATTGAAGTAATGTTGGTAATCGAGAAATAGTTTTGAGTGATTGCACATGAACTTTAAAAAAGAAACAATATACCAACGAGTCTGACATGAGGATTTTTTAAATAAACCTCATTATCATTGTTAATACTATTTTCCGGATTTATTGTCCGTGATTTGCAGATTTATAGGCCAGACGTTTTGTCTAGTACTGTGGTATATATTATCGAATGTACAAGTAGTGCTCTGAGGACAACCTGAGCACTTCGATAGTCTACCCAGTTGTAGAGGAAACGTCCGTGAATGTTTACACTCTTCTTTATTGTCTGTTCGTGGTTTTTCAGATTTCTCAAAGAAAAAACCTTTATGTTTCGAAGTTGACGAAGATTTTTTTGAATCACACCGAACGTGTGCCTGCTGATGTTCTCAATTCAGTATATCGAATCAACAACTTTGACAGTACTTCAAACTGGATGACCGACCAAAACTAAACAATAAATCAGCAAATGAAGTAGCAAAACAATCTTTCCAACAGGCATCTGGCAAATATTGTAGAACGGTGATTCCTCAATCTTCTGGAGTTCAAAGCACCTGTTATGAATATATCTAGAATTAATATATCACTGGAATGAGCAGAACTGAAAGTCCGACTTATTCTGGAAAATTGGTTATGATGTTAGTGTAGAACGGTTGAAAAATATGTTAAAAATCTGTTTTTCCGGTATCCAGCTGTCGCTCCCTGTGAAAGACAACCTCCAAACGTCGAAACTTGTGCAAACTACGGATTAACGAGGTGTCTTTTAACGAGCGATTCTTGGGAGTATCTAGATCCAAACAATCTTTTGATAACACTTAGAATATAATGTAAACGAGAAAATCTTTTTTGCTTATGTTATGGTAGAACTTGGTACGATAGTAGCAACAGCAACAAATTTTAAAGGTGGTCTACGAGAAAAAGTTTGGGAACCTCTGATTCATATGAGCTAATATATTGATCCCCGAGCTTTTGAAATATTATCAGTTACTGTATATGAGTATACGACACCCCTAGACAATTCATTTTTGATAATGTTCGTATACCAAGTAGACATTGAACTATAACAGAAAATGGTTCCAATGTCTGAAGTCTGAAACCATGAAACTTTGTTTTTCAGTGGCTGTAGATAGAACACATATTGTCAGGAGAAATAAAGGAGAGAATTAGCCGTTATGACCCCGAAAAAACCTCCAGTATTTCCAGTGTATATTAATTGTCCAATTGGTTATTGGCGATAACCTGATTTTTATAAATAATACACCCCCGATTTTGACGCAGAAACACGATTCATTTTCAAACTCTGAATGAATCCTATGTCAATATTTCAGTCGAATTCAATCAAGTCCGCGACCAATAAACAACTTTATCAGAAACAAATATTTGAGTTCATCGCAAGTAAATAAAACTCGGGCAGCAAATAATACAAAGAAACGAATGGAAATATAAAAGAGAGGTATGTACAAGGCGCCTAGGCTCTGGGTCAGAACCATTCTTCCACATATTCTGTTATGAATCCAATATTGTTCGATTCATTTCATTTTATATGGTTTTTTAGTGTTGCCAATCCTACAAAAAACGGATCGCAGAAAAGAAGGGTAGAGAGGTTCAATATACGTAAAAAAAATTATTGAATTTGAACGATGTGTACAGATTTCTACAAAGTGAAGAGGTTCTGGAAATATACTAATAAACACCATTCAAACCCACTGCTGTTACGGAAGTTTCGAAATTGAAACTGTGCTCTGCACCAGTGATGATTTTTTTAAATTTCATGCGTACATCATTCTAATAATGCAGATAAATAAAATTTTGTGTCGATGTTTCTCGAATAGTTATAGAAAACCAAAATTGTAACACAACGAAGAGAACGTAATATACAACTTTTTGTCAACAAGTTTTCGCAGATGCTATACAAAACTTCACTATTTATTAATAGCAACTACTAAAGTTGGCGGCATTCTCAAAAGCCAAAAAAACCAATACATAGAAATGAACCGGCTGCGAAACAGTCCACGTGTACTGTAGAATTGGCAGTTAGTGTTAGATAATTTTTACTAATCGAGTTT
>WOGP01007052.1:0-11997 GCA_015342065.1 Leptinotarsa undecemlineata
GTTTTCAAAAATCGGTTTGCAAAACCACTCACTACCTCACCTAACCCTACGAACACACGGCACTGATAAAGAAATATTGTGAAACGGACAAAAAATTTAGTGTTCAACCAGTTCAGCTAACTATCTGGGCGACTAGGGGCCACAAGCAAGAAATGTTTATGACTGTACTTTTATTTTTATTGCCGTTCCAATTGGGAATGGATAGGACTTAACTGAATATATAAAAATTAAAATACTTATATAATTTGGTGAATTATTAGGTTCCTTCGCCATTTTCGCACTAATCTGATAATTGCCGGAATAGGAATCGAATTATGGAAAACGTTTAGTTTATCTAATTCTTAGGATACAATTGTTTTTTATATTGTTTCAGCAACAAATTTTATTGTTTTAATGTATTTAATTTCTTTGTAATGATTTTATATTATTTCTATGGGAAAGACAGGTTTTAGCTTTCTACTTCTCCATCTTCATGCAAGAAGAATGTGGGAATCTTCCAAAGAAAGAAAACAATTCATTTCAAAATAAACTCATCTATAACCTTTGATCCTTTCTGGAATTTGTCACTCCCCATACCACAAAGAACTGGTTAATTGAGTTTATCACAATGCGTGGATTTCTTTCTTCACAAGAGAGGAAACTTTGGATGGACATAAAAAAACGACGTGTTCGAGTTGCAAGGAAAGGAGAAAATGCACAAATTCTTTATTAATCCATAAGTTTCCCTGTATTTTAGTCATTCATTTCAAAAGATTATCTCTAACAATACGATTTAGAGATAAGCTAAATGTTGCTATCGAATTTCCTGTAGATGCAGCAGACAATGTGACTCCTTGTCGTTATTATCTATATGCACTTTCGAGTCACAGTGGGTCTACTTACAGCGGACATTATAGAGCATTCGGCAGACATCCCTGTACTGACAAATAGCACGAATACAATGATTGCATACGATTGCATGAATGCATACATTCTCTTTTATGAAAAGGGGAAAACGATTTCGCATCTTTGAACGTTTTGAAAATTTCTTTTCGAACTGTCAATTTAATGTTATAATGAATTGTAGTGATATATGATATTAATTTTTGACGTTTTTTAAAAAACATTCTTATGACTTCATTGTAAAGTTCACAGGGTAGTACTAAATATCAAAAAAATTGAAATTGTTACATAATTTGGTGAATGCATATATCCCTTCGCCATTTTTGCGGTATAGGAATCAAATTACGCAAAACATTTGTGTAATTTGATAATGAAGAGTTGACCAAATTATTGTTTTCAATAAAGAATGTTAGAAGTGGAAACAGAATAAGAAAAAGTGTTTTTTGTACAATACAGTTCAAAGTTCATATAGAAGTAGTTGTTTCTACAGGGATTTTTCTTCCTGTTTTGTGTCTGTTAGTTCTTTGCATAATCCACACATCTTTGTAAAAGATTTATTTTGAAATTAAATGGTTTATTTTTGTAGATATGCAAAAGTAGAAAGCTTAAACCTGTCTCTTCTGAAAATATACCCTTAGATAGATATTATGATATTTTTCTTTATATACTATTTTGATTTCTGTCCACCAAAAAGTGTTTCTTTTTATTAAATATATTTTCAGCTCATTTTCAAATTTGAAATAAACCAATCTTTATATTTTCATCCCATAATTTCATCAAATGTTTTTAGGTCCAAGTTGTTGTCCAACTTTTTTGTCTACCATTTATTCTGCTGATATAATTACATTACAAGTGCAAACGTTTGATTCTGTTGAATTTCAACATGTTTTTATGAAAATGTGGTGAATCAGAAGCTTTATGTTGCCATATATTATCAAATTTTGGTATTATAATTTTCAAAATATCCAGAAATTAAAAGCCAAATCAGGATGAAAGTTGAAAATTTTCTAATCAAACTGCTACAAAAAGGAACTTTTCAGAAACATCGCTCTACTTTTCAAATTGAGCCAAGGCTGGGGAGAGTAAAAATACCCCCAGGAAAATTATACAAATAACATCAAAGTTTGTCAAAATAATTTCATAAGAATATTCATTTAAATTAATTTCAAATAAAAAAAAGGGGGAAAGTAAAAAAATTTTACACCTTTCCAATTATTAATTTTTAGAATTCACTGTCATCAATAATTGACATTCCAGTAATGAAGTGATGAAATGAAACATAATAAAAGAAATGAAATTTATTAAATAAAAATTATACAAATAATATTTGAACAAAAACATATTTCGGTTCAAAATAACAAATCAAAACAAAAGAATATTAACGATGAAATATAAAACTGAGTAAACAGAAATGAGAAACCATTTTTTTGGAAAGGCAATTAACTGTTTGATGATATTTGACCACAGATACATTTGTAGAGAGTCTGAAAGAGTGTTTGCAATCAAAATTCAACTCTATAATTAATAATAAAAATGAAGCACCCATAAAGGGATACAATAAATTATCAGGATACAATATTTCATAAAGTTTCTGTGATAATGTGAATCCAGACATTATTATAAATGCCACATATTCATATATTCTGAAAAAGAATTCACTAAGTAGAACATCATATTGGAAATGTGAACTATCAAGAAACCTTAGAAAATCACTCAATCCTAGATAAATAATCATTTTTTCGGCTAGCGCTAATTTTTGAAAGACTTTCAATTAGAACTACATATTTTCTAGGCTGATCACTAAACTAAAGTGAAAATTTGGTGCTCCAGTCCACTTTCAAACATTCGGTCACACAATAGTCAAAGAATCGATTAATTTAGGGACTTAGTTCTGGTATTTTCCTGAAATAAAAGTTTTATAATTGGCGCATAAAGGCCCGCAACTTTTACAAGTTTTCATTGCCAGAAGTGAGTTTCTTTTGAACAGTTTCGACTTTTCAATGGACATATCTCTGAAAGTATTGTAAAGCTTAGTCAGCAGACAAAAAGACATTATTCTAATTTAAAAATGTTTCGAAAACTAACATGAACCAATGAAATGAATACTTACCTAATGACAGAAAATTATCAGCAAATTACTGTTACTAAAATTTTTTCAGGGTTTGTGAATATAAAGCCTTACTGTGTTGACATTCAATTACCTATTTTTGCCCATGAGCAGTACCCTGAGGTTCTCTAACTTGTCGAGACAACACAACCGCTCCAGCTGGTTATCATACATATCTAGAAAAACTAAGGTGGGAAACGTCTGCTTACTCAACATCTCTAAACTATTTATCAAATTGTGCTGCAGTGATAGCAGCCTAAGCTTAGGTTCCCCATCGATGATGGGAATTGACACTAATCCTCGCCTATCCAGGCTTATGCGGTCCGGCTGCGTTTCTTTCTCTTCTTGTAGACGTGAAACATGTAGCAGTCCGTCGGTATGCTTCCGCAACAGCGCAGGCTCGCAGAGCGAAGAGGTGTCATGTTGCCCTTTCGTTATGGCCGAAGCATTCAAAGTACTGTGTGATCTCACGTACAAGCCCCGCTTGTCTTTTACTGACAAGGCCGGGGCTATTTTCAGAAGGTTTTTCTCGGCCTGCTGGTCATTCTGATCAATACTCTTCACATGAGTCTGTAGCCTGAAGGACTTTTTCTTTTCCTGAAAGAGAGTTTGAGAGTTCAACAGCTCTTCTAGGGCTGATGTTACTTACGACGGTAGCAGCGGTACTGCTAATTGGCATTTATGATCCATATATGTTCAAATGTGTTTATTTTGTCATATATTTTATTGTTTCTATCAGTATTTTAGAAATATTATGACATTTCTGACGTTTTTATTTGTTGTGGTTATGCAATTATAACCTATATATCATATAAACGTGACTATGATCCCGGCAAGAGTTAACGGTATCGTAAAAATTAGTAATTCGAGATATATTTAAGAGCAGAATCCTAACATATTCTCTACTCACTAAACTGCAGATAACAAAATTTTAGTTTGAATTATTTGTTTCTGTCATAATACGACAGTAATTTTACGTTAAAGCTGCATAAATCCAAGTCACAGATATATGTCATTTAAAAGAGCGAAAATGAAATGGATTTATAACTTGATAAGATTACTTCATATCCACACCAACAATGAAGTACTTTTTTCAACGATCATGGAAAAAGTTAGAATGTTTTGCGCGATTCGATATGCCTGCCTAACATTTGATTTTTTACACTACTGCAAAAAATGATTTGGTTTATATTATCCTATTATCAGCTTGTATACATGGGAATTTACTCAATTCAAAACAATTCACTCAGTATACAAATCAAACATTAACAAACCTAAAATCATCCAGCCACACATTGTACTTGAGCGAGATGCCCAAAATCTCATATTCGAGTTTATGTTTTGTGACACATGTATTTTGTATAAACGAAGTTTTACCATAGTCGCCTTCAATATAATTTTGTAATCAGAGCAGCAAAACTATTCTACGTTTTTTTATCAAGCTCCCTATTTACTGCTTCTGACAGGTACCACTCCCGCAAGTAATACGAAGTTGTCAGTTTACAATTTTAAAATTTTATTGTAAAATTGTTTAACATATAATTGTAACATCAAATATAACAAGAGCAGATTTATTACCCGAAAATTTTAAAAAAGCACAATAAACTTGGGCTAAATTGTACTTTATGGGAAAACTGAAATAGCGAGTAAAACAAAGTGAGCAAAGGAAATGTACATTTTGCACTAGTTACACAGATAACTATCCCCCTGGTTAATCATGTATTGGTGTAGAAAGAATCATTCATTGTGAGAGTAATATTCATAGTCTTGATATTCTTACTTATATCACCGTATAGAAGTTTACTTCTATACGATGCTTATGTTCATTAAAACAATATCCGGTATATTATTACACGAGCGTGAAATTTGGCCATCATTCGTTGGAATGATGTTTGTCGATACGAGCCGAAGGCAAGCCTGAGAAAAGTTCATAACAGAAAGCAACCTAGCAGTGAATTAGCGCAGTAGTAGCGCGCGCGACTCATTGAAAGGCCGTGAGTTTGATCCTTACCTCGACTAAATATTTTTCCCAAAAGAATCTATCTAGTTGAAATTAGGATGATTTTGCCACAATATATGGCTGAATAGCCATGTCTGTCGGATACAATCCAAAAGCCGTCTTGGTATTAGCCGGGGGAGTGATTGTTTTCAGGCAGGCATTTATCGGAGATATTATTTCGAAATATTTATTTTCTAATGATGTCCAATGAATCTAAGAAATACTCAAAATATTGTTTTCTCAACGTCATCTTTGATCGTGCCTCGTGACCAACTCAAATAATAGGAACTGGTAAGTGAAGTT
The DNA here is from genome assembly GCA_015342065.1 of Leptinotarsa undecemlineata. Lineage (NCBI taxonomy): Eukaryota > Metazoa > Arthropoda > Insecta > Coleoptera > Chrysomelidae > Leptinotarsa > Leptinotarsa undecemlineata. The sequence goes on from WOGP01007052.1 coordinate 5,292, forward strand.
TATACATCGACATAACCTTAATAAAGGTTATGTCAGTGTGTTTATGTCACCGATTTTAAGACATACACCAAGAAACGAAGAAGAGAGGAAGTGAGGTTAAAGTTAACCAAAAACCGAAGGGAGTTAAATTCAAAATTATAACTTTATTTTTATCAACACCACTAACCACTTACTCTACACACACTGGGATTTTCTTGAAAAATGAGTATCTGTAGTGCATATCGCTTGCTAACCATCAGAAGGTCCTCTTTGATTCCCTTCCAGTTATCATTCCCCAAAAATAATTATGCAAAGAAAGAATCGGGAAGTAAGTGAACCTCATTTCAAAGCATATATCCGAATTGACCGACTAATTTCAGGCATCAGCATGATTGGCGGAGCTCTAAAAAAAAAGAAAATAGGTAAAACAGGGCCTGTAATGGAGAAGAAAGTGCTGCCAGTCGAAACTGACCCTGAGAGGCTGGTCAATTATGCTTGCGGAACAAATATATTCAAAACAGGAGAGGATGTGCTCCTGAAGCCGGATGAAGAGTATCCTGATTGGCTTTGGAATATAAGAACTGGATCACCTCCCCCTTTGGAAGAATTAGACCCAAATTCCAAAGAGTATTGGAGGAGGATACGCAAAATGGCTATGCGAAGAAACAATCAGCTGGCACAAATTAAAAAGTTCTGAAGTGTTGATTTGTTGTGGTGTGCTAGGTACTTTTTGTTGTGGTGTGCAAGGTACTTCAACCGTAAACTAATAAGAATGACAACGTAAAATGCAAATATATGTAAATATTCGTTTTCCGCCTCACTATAGTTTTTGAAAAAGTTTCAATTATGCTTCAATATTTATGTTCGCTGTTCATGTATCTGAAGTCAAAATTTGGGCTACAATCTAATTTCGAAGATATGGACATTCAAAAGTAAAAAATCAACCAACTGAGGAAGTCACTTCTAGGTATAAAAATTCCTAACGTGAGTTCTCATGCCCCTTGATCTGCAGACCTCCAATCACCTATTTCAAATGTTTCTTTGAAGGTGATTCACAATGTTTCATGGTAAATTTCATTAGTTCGGACTTCCATTGTCTTATATGATATGAAATGATTTGAAATCCCTCAAAGAAACAATAAAATTAAAATAATTAGCTGAAAATAATAATTATATTAAGCAAAGAAACCTTGAAATAAAATTACAATAAAAAGAATACAAGCAACAATAATTGAAAATTGAACGATCAAATAGAAATGAAAAATTTGAAGATTTCAAGCCAAGTTACTTCATGACGTTTCGATTGTTAGTATCCACAATCGTCTTCGGGTGATGACTGGACTTATTCCTTCGAGAGATGACTATAGGTCATTCGAATGATTTCACCTATATCTTCCCTGTCTCTGCTACACAGGTTCAGCAGGAGCTGACCGTTTGGCGGGAGGCCATTTTTATTTTGAAAAACTGCGTGCTAGCTTGATTTTGAGTTTTCATATGTTGCGTATCTCTACGCTAGCTTGTTGTCCAACAACGCATTCAGGCAAAAAAGTAATCATATATTAGGAATCACACGTTAAGAGGTAAAACTCCGTTAGTCCTTAGCTCGTACAAGTTTTACAACTTCTGAGAGTTGTCGTTTGTATGGGGGCGACAGCTGATTAACGGAAAAACAGATTTTAAACAGCTTATATTCAATAATGGAAATCGGAACCAATGTAATTCACCTATTTCAAATGTTTCCACATAATAAAAGAATTATGTTTTACCAATATAATGAAAGTTTTCAAAATCTTATATTTTTCATATTATATGTTAGCCATGTCACGAAAATTATGTTGTCAAATTTTGAAAATTTTATTTTACTTTGCCCTAGATTTTTTCGTTAATTTCTGCATATATGAAACTTGTAAGGTTTGCATTAATTTCTAGATCAATTTTGAAACACCAACAAAACCAAAAAAAGTCTTTTGGAAGTGTCATATTATTTCATAAACAATTGTGTTTATAATAATATGTAAAAAGTGTAGTGTCGAGGAAATTGTATATTTTGTACAGAAAAATGTTTGTTTCACAAAATTTTATTGCCTAATTTTTCATCCTTTGAAAGGCCTCCTCTATGAAATTAGACAAGTATTGAATTTTTATTTCAAATTTGTCAACAGCGGACAGAAATACACATCTAATAAAAAAAATTCAAAAACTTACGCGAGCCGTAGACATGAATATACCTCAGAAAAGTGTATAAATAACTGAGTATTTAGAAAAACGTCCCGTAACAGATTGGTAAAAACCCTCAGACATGTGTACTGTGACACAAGTAAAGATTTTTCTGCCTGTTTTCAATATTGTGTTACTTACCTGCTTCTGCTACATTTTGGTAAACCATGAATGTAACGCTATAGTTGCTCTGATAATATATGGTGAAGCAACTTTCATGCAGTCTCCTACAACCCGAGAATATTAGGTCACAGGGAGCCAAAGTGTTTTTTTGACGACTTCAAACCCATAAGTTTTGAGTGACAAACAATATAATTTGTTGAGAAGAGTGAGAACTTATAAAATACACAGATCCTCAGAAAAGTATTTTGTACAGCTTCAATTTGGTTTTTGTGTATCTCCGAATATGGGTACCAGATTATTGAAGCGTACTCCAATAATCATCTAACTAATAAACAATATAACTTGAGAGTGTTCAAACTGAAGTCCTTATATGATCAATTAATGAGTGATTTAGCTATAACACTCATTATGAATATCACTTTATCGCGGATTTCCTATCAATAGGTATGTTATTGATACTGTAGCCATGTAGAACAGGGTGAATAATTCTGGAAAATGTTTGGCAGTAACATTTGGATATATTCAAATCCATGTAATTCATAACATACCAGATATAAAATTGTGACAAATCTTGTAAGATCAAAACATTGTTTGTAGAAGAAATTCATATGAAAAATAAAGGCAAGACTTCATAGAAAAACTTTTAATCAATATAATAAAATAAACATGCCTATTTAAATAATATGATATGTTATAAAAATAATATTATCATCAATATGATGAATTAATACATAAAAAACATTTCAAAATTCTACATCTCTACTTAATCCGCGATTGGTGAAAAAGGTCCCCATAGTTTTCTTGGCGCCAGGTTTTTTTGCCATTTTGAAAAAGGAAGTAATGGAAGAAGCACCAGCTGCGGTCTGTTTTTTCTTGGACTCGTCTACATTTTCCCACTCGACTTGATATGATTTCTCTTCTAGTATTTTTTCGGCAGTGGACCAACTAAACCTGACCAACTGTGGAAATCCAAAAACAGGATCGCAGTTGTCGGCCAAGAATTTTTTAGTTACTGGATCTGAAAAGAAAAAGTTCATGAGGTTTTCTATATATCAAAGAGTAGTCCCATGTTTTGTAGTATATACGTAATGATAACATCTGAAGTAAATCATTATACACTAACTCATTACCTAATGGAAGTCAACAACATCTATGATAATTATTATACCATTTTCACAATAAAATTTCAGACTCGTTTCGCTGCACAGAGATTTGAATGGAACTGGCCGATATTTGGTGAAAATCCATATTAAAACTCATCAAAAAGATTTGTTTTCATCCTCACGATAAAATTATACAACGATTTACAATAAATGGCTCAAGCAAGATTTGATTAAGCAACTACTTTTAGATTGAAACTTTTCGTATTCTAAAAACATTACTTTGATCTAGAGTCCGATCTGATAGATTCTTGACTATCCAAAAAACTATACAGTCAAGCCATAAAGGAAATTCACTAATCACCAAGAGACGAAGGAAAAAATTATAGAACGTTAACATATTTGGGCCAACCTAGTTTGAAGAATATAATTTTTAAAAAATTAAGATGTGAATATAGCTTTTGCAACCAATAATAACGTGATTGAGCAGATAGATCAGGAGTGGTTTATGTCTGATGTTTTACATAGGTCAAAGTGAAAGAAAGTTCAAAGCATGCATAAATGAACATAGATACAGTTTTCGAATAACCTTTACCATGAACCATTAACTAATATCTGTAATGATTATGTAAACAGCCATTTCTTATAATAAACTTTGATTTCAGAAATTTAATTTAATCTCAATGATTTATTCATCAATGCAGACAAAACAGAAGTTATTCGTATTCACAATTGGAAAAACATTATGCAAAGCATATATTTTATGGTAAACAATTTGACCCTAACAAATACTAATCACAATGTAAGATTCTTAGGAATCATTCAAGATGAGTTCCTCAACTGAAAAGCATACTGTCAGTAATTAATTTTGAAAGGAGTAAGGAGTCCTAACTTTAACCTCAGTTTATATTCTTGAACTGTATATGTATGTGATCAAAAATAAATCAACTTCTATAACAAATCTGAAACTTCATCAATATGATACTAGAACCGAGTATAGATTCAAAGTAACATCAGGTGGACCGGAATACATTGGTACAAAGATATATAATCGCCTTCCAGATCATTTAAAGGCCTTGAATAGTTTCTCTGTGTCCCCCTTTTCTTTTTTTTCAATTTATATTTTGTATTGACACTTCCTAAACAATTTTATTGTATGACTGGAAATAAAGAATTATTATTATTATTAATTCCTTTCACATACTATAAAACTATTTTGTGAAAAATATATAAAAAAGTATTCCAAATTATTTATGACAAACTCAAATCTACCTCCAGGATATCCACTTCCGAAATGTTCATGTGTCAGATCCAATCCCTCCTTGAATTTCCAAACCTTCAGTGCATGATCTCTAGCAACTTTGGCACATATACTAGCTGCAGATACGATGGGATATGTTGAATCAGCCTTTTTTGCTACAGTTATATTGTACTCGGGAAATAAGCCTTTCAAGTACGCTTGATAATTTTCAGGTTTGCCCAAAGTATCAACGAAAATATGCTCAATCTTGACGCCTCCTTTAATAGCAGCTCGGATTAGGCCCACTGCTGCATCTTTCGACACTTCGTTCAAAGAGTACTTGCTCCTACTCAACATTTTATTGCTGATATAGTTTGGAGATATCACATCGATAGCCCAGCCGACCGTTTTGCTGGTTTCGCAGATGTTATTGAATATTTTGTCTCGCTTTTCTTCAGTAAGAGCCTTGGAATCTGCACATTCTAGAGTTTCGAGGATCATTTGTTCGTTTATGGGACAAAATGCTGTTCCGTACACCATGGGACCTGGAAGATTTATTCAATCATTTTTGACTTTGTATACCCTACAGGGGTTCTGATAAAACAGCCTATGAATACCAATGTAACATAGTTACTTTCATTATTTGATTGTTAGGGTAAGTTCACATAATGGGGGAATGAAGATATCCAAACCTAAAACTGGTCCTCTACCAGCTTCATCAATGCCAATAATTGAAGGATATTCTTTGCAAACTTCTGGAATGTTGGATATGTAAAAAATGTTCTCCGAGTTATCCCACTCGCTCAAGAAAGAATCCAGGGTTTCTAGTGAGGTAATTTCCAGAGTTTTCTCATCTGCACTGTCCATTTTTGAAAAACTAACTGTTTCTATTGACGAATTTTGCTCGATATCTTCCATTATATGGGGCTCTAGTTAAAGTGATTTTTATATTATTTTTTTCGTGTCGCAATGTTTTCATTTCACTGTACCAAAACCATATTTATTTTAACCTATTTCATTCAAACAAATCCCGCCAATTAAATGGTTTTCTATTTCTTACTCCGGGGTAAAATCGTGTAATAAGTCAATCAGAATAATATTAGAGCAATAGACAATTCCTCAAGGTGGCGCTAGCGTCAGGGCGGCTCTAAGGGAAACCAAAGAAATGTCAAAAAAAATTAACAGAAATGAATATCCTAAAGTGTAAGAACGCTAAATTGTGATCTGTAATGAAAATGAATTGATGAAGAATATGCAAACATGAATAAACGATGAAAAAATTCAAATAAAATTATAGGAAATTGATTTTAATCCAAGTTAATTCACAACATTTTTATCGTCAGTATCGTCTTCTAGTGATAACTGGAGAGTATTTATAGGTTTGGACACTTTCACCTCTTCCTATTGTCACAGTACTCCTCTTGTTTTCTGGTTCGGTGCAACATAGACTGTTTTTTCGCTTGATTAGTAGTTTCAATACATGAAAAATAATACTGTGTATTTACAACTATAGAGGCGTTTTCCACAAATTATTTTTTTTTTTTTGAAAATGGAACAGAAATATTTCCCGAAACGTCAGTCACCTACAGAAAACTAAGCAAGTATAGAAATTTCATTTACTCCCGTTGATTACTCTATTTGTCGTATTTGTATTAATACGACAGTTAATGACTAATTGCACTCTTCAGTGTTTTTCATTATGCAGCGACTCTCGCGGTAAATGCTGCCTTCTATTACACTTCAGCAAATTCTCTACTGATTTAACTTTGTTTATTTTTCAGAATGTGAAATGTTCAACTCCAAAATAGAAACTACAATAAAATATTATGTGATTTTCTCCACAAAAAATGCCTACTGTTAAAAATGTATTTGTATCCTTAGGTAAGAGCGGAATTATTGCCTAAAAAATACTAGTATAGGAAGACCTACGACCTTGTAAATCGTGTGGCAGATCGGTACAGATCGGTCGATTCGAGCAAGCCATAGACCGGTTTCGGGGTGTTTGCCCCATCATCAGTACTAATGATGGGGCACATGAATTTAATTT
>WOGP01007053.1:0-11995 GCA_015342065.1 Leptinotarsa undecemlineata
TGAAATAATTTCAAAAGCAACCGAACTGAATCAATGAACGTTTGCCTAAATTCTTTTTGTACACTTATCTGCTGTTGTTATTTGAACCAAAAAACGCCCGAGAGAAATTGAGGAATGTAGTAGTGATAAAAATGCCGTTTTTTCCGCATTTTCATTAACACCAAAAATATCGAATAAATGTTCTTGCTTTTTTATAATATTCAATTAAATACAACAAATTAGGTATCATTGGAAAGAGAATTTTGTTCCCTTTCAAATGATATATCACTCGACACCACTTTCCATTTTAAATTTTAGGATTGTTACTCACCCTCGCTAGGGGTTCTTCAGCAAACATAGTAGCGAACACTCGCTTTCAAATAAATTCAGAATATATTAACTGTTCGTATTTTCAATTTGGTACAAGTCTTATCAATAGACTTGTACGTAACCGTCCTATAAAGTAACTCCACAATGCTTTTGCAGAATTGTCAGTTTTGGAATAAAGTATAATTATTTATTCATTTAGTGTATGGATTCTTTACAATACGATAAAAAAAACTGAAAGTAGAAATAAAAATTCAAACAAAAATGTTACAAGACAACACATTAATAATCACAGATCCTCTCACAAACTATACGCTGCATAATATCACAACTCGCGGTAAACAAAATCGTGAACATTTGTTTTTGAGAAATGTAAAATTGTCTGATGACACTGTTAAGAACAGACTTTCTTCTTCGCGGAGGCCAAGTACTTTGTGATACTGGTGTAAGACTATCACATAAATCAGAACATTTAGTGTGTCCCGTGGACTTACAGTTTGGAACCAAAAACCATTAACTCATCACCCGACTACGAAAGAATGAGGAGTTGAAGACACCATCCTGAGGATCTCCTCAGATTCCGATTTCAGCCCACTAGATCTGAGAAAGAAAAGGTCAGGCTTTTTGATAAGCCCATGTCTTCAGAATTGTTGAAAAATATCCCTTTCATCCTCTCATCCTTGTGTAATAGCATTAGCTGAGTAATCTATCGGGCTTTCACTTGTAATTTCTGTTGAACGGATTCCAACTCGGTAAAAGAGTTGTGGTAAGTTCGGTGTCGAAAATAAACTCAGTTATTTTTCCGCTCGAGCATCTGCCTCAAACAGAAATGCTCCAATTCATGTTCTCTAATGGTCGCTAACCATGAAGAGTAGAATTTCCGAATTCCTAATGGCCTCACAGGCTTCAACAAGTACCACTCTGCCAAGTAGACAGTATGAACTCAAAAGTCCAACAGAATGCCAAGCAAGATAGTTTCGATGACTATATATGTCGGAGTATGTGCTGTTACTGGTTACAAAGAGAGTTCTTCACCGAAGATATATCTTGTATGTTGCGTTGTTCCACTTCAGGTGAATCTGTCTGGCATCCAGATGGCGAAGGTTGTTCTATCTACGAGCTGCACACGCCTTCCGTAATCCCTGCATCGTCCTCTTTTGAGATGGACCGTTGCACATTTGTCCATATTGATAGAATGTTCTTTCCCCACCCTTAACAACTGATGGAGATCCTTTTATCTGAAGTCGTAAAACTTTTAAGTCATCCTTATCAATCCTTATTCCCCCGGATCCGGCCACAGTTTTATCTTAGATTTTTCCTAAGCGCAACGAATAATGGTAATAGTGAGTTGCAGAGAAGGCGGCTGATGGAATTGCCCTGAAATACACCGTTTGTAAAAATGACCTGCTCTGTTCAAACTCCAACCTGACCAGATGTTATGATAAAGCGAGTCTTCCAGACTGATATCAGTTGTTCAATACATCTCACTATTTTGTCAGGTACCGCAAGGTATCTGAGCAAATGCAATATGAGTATCAAGGGCCTTGCGGAAATCAATCCAGCGCATAGAGAGGTTACGAGCAGCTTCACCTGACAGCCAGCGATTACTCTTTCTGATCCTCTTTGACAGTATATCTGTTCGAATACTTGTAGAACTGCTCAGAGTATTCGTGTGTGTATGCTCGTAAACAATTCAGTTATTGGTGTGTAATATTCAGTTATGGGTTCGTAATTCTCAGAAATCAAGCAATCCAGAATCGGCTGATTTCTTCTCCGATCACTTCTTGAAAATTTAAAACTGTGGCTAAATGAGGGAATAAGTGTTCAGTCTATCTGGGCCTGGAGCAGCAAAGTTCTTCGAAATCAGAAGCCTCTTCAAACGTTTTTCATAGATATATCGGGTTGTGAAATACAACGGGCCCATGTTGTCGAAGCTTCAGCACGATTATTAGTGGGTACATCGTCATTTTACAGTTTCAGTAATATTTGTATTTTGTTCAGGAATAAAAATAACTTGTTATTTTCTGATCTGAGAATAGTCTCTAGGTCACTAACCATGGAGTCCCTTTCTTATTGGTATGTGTGTAGTGGATAAACTCAAGAACTATCCAACCGAATTCACAAATTCTTATACCTGCGAGTAACATGATCTTTTTGTTTAATTGATATCTCTACGGAAATTGCAATAATGTAAACAAACCCAAGGTATCAAAAATGTCTGAATTATTTGGTGTCCGTGGGGCAGAGTCCCTCATAGTAACTAATTGTATTGTGTTGTGATTATTTTATAGACCCTTGATTAAATTTTTCAAGTGAAAAAATATGTTTTATGTGTAAATACATGAATTTTATTGCTGTAAAAGAATTAATTTGCCTTATCCAAAAACTTTTCCGACTCTCCAACACCTTCTTCCATATTGATTCATGGTTGCCGTTCCATTGAACATAAAATTTCCATAACGACTCGTAAATTACCCCCATACTGTGCTTAATTGTATCGTACACGATCATCAAATAAATATTGTTCTGATAGCCTGTTGTCGCGATTTATCTCAAAAGGACATGGTGGCTCATCGGCAAACGAGAAAGCCTTTCAAGGGTCGAGACATTGCATAAAAATTAATACGATTCGTTAAATTGAAAGAAATAAAAGATAACGATGGCTATAAGGAAATGCCGCTCAACGTTCAATCAACTTCATATTTTGAACTTGAAACATTGTCGGCAATTGCAGAAAGATATTTGGGTTCACCTTTTTGGACATATCGTCGCTTCCAGCACATTCACTCGTCCACTGACAATCACAGAAGATAGAAGGCAGACGGCATACGTTCAACATTCAACACCTGTAGCATAGACCAATGTTATTTACACCACACCTTCACGCCAGTAACCAGACCGGAGCAAACCCAAAGTTTTCGTAGGAAGAAAACACTTTTTTTTAATTTCATAATATATGAAATTGGATTTGAATCATCTCGAAATTACATGAAGGTCATCATAGAGTAAAGATGTTCTATTTAGAAACATTTTTAGTTTATTTTTACATTTTTATAATCAATCTGTCACTTCCGACACTTGCATAACATTTAGAAATAAACGTGTAGACCTCTGGGCGAAATCCAAGATAGGCCAATCTTCATTTACCCTTTATTTAACATGTTTGTTGTATGGAAAGTTATTCAGTAGATAAGTTAATAACTAAAATTAATGTATCACAATATTCCGTTTTGAATATACGATATTTCACTCAAGATGTACAGGGGAAGTTTCCTGTTATACTGAAAATGTTAAAGTTTTGCATCTCACAGGCCTATATCGCTACTTGGTCAGTATATTATTGAATACTGTTTCTATCAAAGATTATATGATTACTTTGAATCATTCAGATTATTTTCTTTTAGTTAGAATGCTTATAGAAGAACTAAGTCTACACTTGGTGCAATTAATTAACTCATTGAACATGCGCTGGAAATCTTGGAAAACAAACAGCAGACAGTATTTTTTGATTTGAGCAAAGCTTTTGACCTCGTTGACCATGACATACTGTTACTCAAATTGCAGTTTTATGGTATACGTGGCTCTGCATGGAATTGGGTTGTATACGTGGCTCTGCATGGAATTGGGTTGTATACGTGGCTCTGCATGGAATTGGATTGTATCTTAAGTGACTGAAAGAAAATGTACCTTAAGGGGTACCTTGTGTCTCTGTTTTGGGTCCCCTTCTATTTTTGGTTTATATAAATGATTTTCCGAAATTTTGTTCAAAAGCTTCTATTAGTGTTATTTAAGCGGACGATACCAACATTTTAGTATCTACGGAAACTATGTCCGAAGTAATGGTCAAAGCTAATGAAGTAACTAATCAAATTTCTGAGTGGTGTTCTATAAATGGACTGCTGCTAAATTTTGTTGAATCTCAAATTCTCAACTTTGTTACTAAAAATACAATAATTGATAAACTCAACTTGGTTAGATTAAATAATGAAACTTTACATCAAGTTAATTGTACTGAATTTTCAGGTGTTGATATTGATAATAAACTTACCGGAAAATTCCATGTTGATGGTGTCAAACTGAAGCTCAGTAAACAAACCGTCTCTCCTGATGTTCTCAAGCTTTTATACCACAGTTTAATTCAGTCAGTAATTTCCTATGGTCTTGAACAGCTAAAGCTGATGAATCTTTTGTTATTTAGAAAAAGGTATTCAGAATTCTGGTTGGTGCATCTTCAAGTTAACACTGCAGGCCATTATTCATTCGTTATAGTTTATTAACAATGCCTAGTTGTATGTCTATACCAAATACTGATACATATAAAAAACAATATTTCAATTATTCCTAGAAATGAGCAGATCCATGAATATTTCACCAGAAATAACTTTCAACTACATCATCCTTATAGTAGATTGACAGTATCAAAGAATCACTCTATGTGCATTAGGGTTAAGCTATATAATAAACTTAGTGAGGACATTAAATCCTCAAAAATCAATGTCTTTGAATGGCAACTCAAGATTTTTCTATTGCAAAAAGCAATGGAATGAGTGGATGAGTTTCTCCTTGAATCCTAATTTGATTGTAGCTTATCAACTTTTTTATGTATGTTTTATGTTAACTTTTTTATGTTTGTTTGACCTGTTGAATCAGCCAGTATTTTATGATGATGTTATGTTTGTTTGTCTAATGTGATTGTGAAGGAAAACTGATTCAATAAATGTTTGATTGATTGATGGCCCATTTATAATCTTCTGATAGGAAAGTATGGTACGATTGAAACCCACTCATGCTAATTTTGAATTGAAAGTAATTGAGCTGCACCCTCTATACCTGCCATTTTCGTCAAAATATTTTATACCTCATTATCGTAGACTTGTTATCTCTTCATAATACCTGGTGTTTCACAAGCGACCAACCCACCATCCGAGACGAGGAATATCCTTAAAAAGGAAAGAAAATTGTGGATATAATTGCTTCAATGTTGATGTACCCACACGTTACATTATAAAATAATGAAAATACATGATACATCGCCTTCAAACAATGGATAATGCGGTGATTTTTCCAAAATTTCAAACCATTCAGTCTTTATATGATGTTTTTAATGAAGAAAAATTGTTAACGTTCATTGACTGTAACGAGATTGTTATTGAATGAAGTCAATAAATCTCATAACGGATGGTGATTACCACCACATTACCGTATTTCATTATTAATTTTTAGTTTAAGACCGAGAGATCGAAAGGTCAGTGAAAAGAAGTCTTGACAAAATCAAATTATGACGTGTATTTGAACTGTAAGCATCTATGAAAATCTAGTTGGACTGGATCCAAACATGAACACATCCAGATTACAAGATTCGGTTCAAAAGTAATTGGTTTAAACAGTTTTCGTAGCGAATAGATGAATTATGTTTTCCTGCCATTAACTAAAATTGTTTTGTTTTTATTTGTATTGTTTTATCAATGAAATTATTGCCTTCAGATAATTCTAGATTATTTATAAATAAACAGTTCCAAAAATATGTTTCTGAAATGATAAAAGTCGATAGTAAATTTGAATGTTTTTATTAAACTTGACCCCCAAACGTATTCATTGATATTGCAGTGAGATAATATGAACTCGTTGAAGTCTGAAAGCAATTTAAAATCTGGCGTTGCTAATTTTTCTATTAATTTTTTTATAGAAACATTTTATCCAGATTAGTTTGTTTTGTATATTTTTCAAATATGAAAAATGAGAAATTGGACTTCCTATGTTTTTTACCACTTGTATTTGTAACTAACGTTACTACAGTGTCGTCCTATAAGGACATTTTGAAATGAATACAGTAAACTGAAAAAAATTACGATGTTAACCCTTATATACACCACTATAGGTAATACCATACGGTCCTTAACTTAACTGAGTATCCGAATTTTGTTTACCTGTGATATTGTGGGTACAACCTGATGCTTATGAATTTCCAAGTATTCCAAATGATTGAGTTTCCAACCGTTGCTTGCATATTTCAAAATTTCCTTATCGTTTAGATTTGGGAACTTGAAATTGTTCTCCAAGGAATGGTTTGAAAACGTCGGATCAATTTTACCTGGTCTGAAGGACCTCTCATGTTCAGCTTACAGTTTTGAGAACTTTCGGACATATGTGACCCACATAAACACCATTCCCATCCGGACACTTAAGCTTGTAATGTAATAATGATCATGTGAGCGAAATTTCTATGATTCGACGTTTTCAAAGCATTTCTTGGGATGGAATCCTTGGAAATTCGTAAGCATACGCATTGCGGATGTAACCTAATAAATGACCAAATCAACTTGGTCTACTCGCCGGTTTTCAGATTAACATACCCACATTGTCACCGTTAAACATTGTTGATAGAGCATGTTCGAATATGCCTCCAATGAGGCTTTACATTAAACGGTCCAGGCGAAGCTCTTTGGCTTACAAAGACAGACTTGTCTGGCTATAAGTGGTACCATCAGTACCACACCGTCAGCGGCCATGGATATCCTTCTAAATCTACCTCCTCTCCACATTTTTCTGGAGAGAGAGAGGCTGAATGTACTGCAAACTGACTTGTGCACATTGCAGGACATTACAGCACATTACAGGACAGATATATCTACCTGCCTAGGAACCTATGCGACTGTATTTTGAGCGGAAATTTACGCTATTGAATTCATGCTGATTCCTATGTGTATTGTATGTTATTGATTGTGTGAATTCATACAACCTCATACCCAATAAAAATATTCTCGGACAGTCATGCGGCGTTGGAAGCTCTTGGGGTCCTACCAAGCAACGAAGCAACATCTAAATTTGGTAGCAAATTGCCAAAAACGACTCTCCTCCATAGGAAGACAACAGATTGTCTCTGGTCTGGTTTCCTGGCCATACTGGCCTGGAAGACAATGAGGCTGCCGCGACTAGCGACAGCTTGCAAAGGAGGATGCTGCAAGCAGCTTCATCGGACCAGAACCTGTCATTGGCATCGCTTTAGGCTTTGCCAAACAAACATTGAACACCTGGATGGCAAGAAGATTTATGGACTTCTGACACAAGTTTTCAGGATTGACTCACTCCAAGGCGTTTATTCACCCTTCGAAGCTTGATACCAAACAGTTGTTGGACTACAGTGGGGATGAACTACGATATCTAACAGGCCTTCTTACAGGTCACTGTCATTTGAATCTTCATATGCAGAGACTCGGACTTTCGGAAGACAGTGTGTCGCCTCTGTTTGGAAAATGATGAAACAGCAGAGCTTATACTTTTTAACTGCCCCGCTGGGGACCGAATCAGGTTTTTAGAGTTCGGCAGAGTCGTACTCTTACCATCTGACCTGAAAGATCACTCATCATACAAATTAATCGAGTGTGAATAAATGTGAGCCACAATAAACCCGTGCGGGTTGTGGTGGAGAGTGGAATAGACCCACTCACTTAAGACCTAACCTAACCTAACCATTGTATTTCAAAAGTAATCCGCAGCCTAGTTCGCCAGAAACGTTTAATGTGCCACCCACCGTGAATCATCCCGTATAGTTAATTGGTAAACATTCTTAAAGGTTCCATGTGAAAAGTTCAAGGTGTTGAATATAATTGACTAACATAACATTATTTTCGACGTGAAAATTTGGAACCTACATATATGTTGGAAAATCTAACCTCTGAAGGTTTTTCATGAGCTATTTAAAATATTGTTAGATATATTTTTTTAGAATCTGTATTCAGTGTTTCTATTGATTTTCACAATAAATCACAATCTACTGGCACTGGATTCGTCTTGTTGCTAAAGCTCGCATACTATACGGTGACTTCGTGTCTTGAGTATCAATAATTCTTATTCGAACTGATTAGAAAATTGCTGTTTCCAGATTCACGATTCTGCATGCTCATACACTCATTGTAATTGCTAATAGACCGACTTTATAGGTGGCGTATATAGTAACCACGATATACGAGTATAATTGATACCTAAATAAATGTCTGTACATGGTAGGAACTCTTTGTATGCTAGCTAAATGGTTTATAAGATCCACGATGAAAGATTTGAAATATTTTCCGAGTTGAAGGTTACGATGCTATTGAAAACTTTACACCTTTATGCTAAAACCGATTCATTTCGATAATGAAATTTTACGTATCATTTAATCATTATATTGGACTTGTTTCACTAGCATTTCGTGTTATTCTTGAATTTCTCATTCTTTTCTCTCTTTTCTTGTTTCTTACTCTGGTCTGGTTGATTTCAATAACTCATCAATTCTTCAATATTCATTATATATGTTCATTCATTTTATTGTTTTTTACCTTTTCCTGAATAACAGGTAATGGCTGACGATAATAACAATCTGAATTTGTTCCTTTCAACAAGTTTGAGTAGTTTACAACTATGGATAGTTCATCTAAATATATTTGTCAGAATAATCAATCAATGGAAAAGAAAGTTTTTCGCCTTCTACTTTCTCCATCTTGATACAAAAAATGTGGGAATCTTCCAAAGAAGGGAATGAAGCTATCAATTTCAAAAAATTAACTTTATACAAAGATGTGTAGATCATGCTAAGTAACTTATAGACACAAACTGCAAGAAAAAACCCTATCGAAACAGCTATTTTCATATAAAGAGTGTTACACGAGTTTTGTATTCCAAACATTTGTATGGAATCGAATCAGCTATCATTCACAGTATTCCTACACAATACAATGAATGAAAAAAGTTAAATTTCACTCACGTGGAACACTGTCATTCTCACTGTTAGACTTCCGATGTTTCGCCGTAAGATACTTGCCATATCGGCTCTTCAGTAGCAAATTCGAATAACATAATAAGAAGAAGAAACACTCAATTCGTCAACAAAATTACGACTTTTTAGTAGGAGATCATCATGAAAAATGAGAAATAAAACTTTCTATGTTTTTACCAATTTTATAAAAGTGGTTAAAAATATAGAAAGTTTTATTTCTCATTTTTCATATTTTATGGTACATCATTATTGAAGTTGAGGCCATTCCAAAAATATGTTTTGCGTAAATTTCTGATAATCGTCGTGTTGTATATCAATTATACACCTTTCTAATCCTACTTTAGCGTTTCAAGTATTCAAGAAAAAAAATTATACTCAACACTAATGCTAATCTGCGAAGTAATCGGATATAAGCTAGGAAGCGCCTATTTCATGCTTATTTTTTACTTCATCAGTTGAATGCCGCTATCAATATGAAACACCTACATGTCATTCATATCCATATAAATTGACCTAACAGTAGTAATAGAAAGGGACCGCTATTAAATTTACGTTTTCCACTGTCATTAATAGCCTCTTGTCAGCATAATTCTGTAGTAGTAATACCTTAATGAATTACATTTTTGTGTCGTTTTAGTTTGGTAATTTCTCGCGTTTTATCATAATGATAATTAATCACTGAATTTTCCTGAATTAATTTTTGAAACACTCGATCATTCATCTAAAAAAGTATGACAAGAGTATGTATTTTTATGCAGTTGCAGGTATCACAATCATATCTGTATTTAAGAGAAAAGGATGCAGGGAGAATAATAGTTGACCCTCTACTTCGCCACTAGAATCTTTAGGATACAAATGTGCAGATCATCCACATATGTTTTATTCGAACACGAACACAAAGTGGAAGAAACATACTTTTTGAATTAAGTATTTCACTCATATAACTGTTGATTCGCTAAATGCATTAAGTCACAATTTTAAATTACAAGTAAAATTATAACTAATAGAAAAATGTATTCGCCTCTCTTTCCCTCCTCCAGCTCTCTCTCATGATTTTCCTTTTCAAAACAAACAAATAGAACGCGTTTTTTTTGTTCAAATGGGTTTTTTTCCGGTCATGAAACTCTCCAATAACGCCATATTATATTCACTGTTGATGGTATTTCCCTTCTCAAATTAATCGATGAATATTACAACACCGAGTTCATAACCTTTCCAACCAATCGTTGTGCTTTTGGGCGTTTTGGACGAGATTCACCAGTTGCTCTCCACTCATATGACAATCATTTTGATTCCGGAGTGAAGTGATGGATCCATGTTTCATCCATTGTCACACATCGACGCAGACATTCTGTTTTATTGTATGTGACCAAAGACCAAAGACTGCTCACAATCATCAAGACATTCTTGTTTTTGGTCAACAGTGAGCTTGCGCGGCACCCACTTTCTGATAGTTAAATGCCCATACAATATAAAGCCAACACATTCTCAACATGGTCTATTCACAATCGACCAACTAAACCCAGTTTGTTATCGAAATTGATTAGTTTGTATATTGAGTGATCTTTCAGGTCAGATGGTAAGAGTACGACTCTGCCACACACTGAAAACTAGATTCAGTCCCCAGCAGGTAAAACACAAAGTATGTGCTCTGCTGTGATCATTTTCCAGAAGGGACACATTGTCTTCCGACAGTCCGAGTCTCTGCATATGATGATTCACATGACAGTGACCTGTGAGAAGGCCTGTTAAACACTGTAGTTCATCCCTACTGTAGTCCATCCCTACTGTAGTCCAACAACTATTTGGTGAAAAGCTTCGAAGGGTGAATAAACGCCTTGGAGTGAGCTATTCCTGGAAGATTCTGCTAGAAGTCCATGAATCTTCTTGCCATCCAGGTGTTCAATGTTTGTTTGGAAAAGCCTAAATCTATGCCAATGACAGGTTCTGCTCTGATGAATTTGCTTGCAGCATCCTCCTTTGCAAGGGAGTCAGCAGCCTCATTACATTCTAGGCCAGTGTGGCCAGGAATCCAAACCAGAGACAACCTGTTACGTCTTTCTATCCAGGAAAGTCGTTTCTGGCAATTTGATACCAATTTAGACGTTACTTGATAGGAGCCAATAGCTTCCAACGCCGCTTGACTGTCTGCGAATATTTTTATTGACTTGTGTATGGGATTGGATTCTTCCAATCTCTCCATTCAAACTCGACCAAATGAACCCGGTTTTTTTTTTAACGAAGCCGATTTTTATATTTATATATATATTTTTTATGGTGAGTGATTTTTCAGGTGAGATGGTCTCAATGTGGGAGTCTGATAATTATCAAACGTTATATCACGTGAAATGGATTTTTTTTTATTATTTTGCCTCACATAAAATATTTTTCTTTGGCAAGTTCCAGTACGACCTAATAAACAAATCAAATTTTGTAGGAAATTTTACATCTTGGTCTCTATAAAATGATGTTTCTATAAAAGAATCTATCCAAAATATAATGGTTTGCAAATACCTAATGGTGCCTGCCGTATTGCAAAATCACCCATGTTTACGCAAAAATGGGCGGTTAAAAAAGTGCGATTTTCAAGAAGACTTCTGACGTCAACCAATCATAAACATTTTTTGAAGAAACTGAAATTAATCTAAAATATAAAAAAGGATGTTCATTGGTTGGTTGGTTGGTAAGTACTAAATTTCTACATCGCTCAACCGATCGTGATGAAACTTAACATGTTCAAGTAATTTTTCATAGAAGAGGTTTTTAGGCTATAAATTTTTCTGTAACTTGCCACTAGATGGCGCTGTAGAACAATTTTTTTGTTGTATAACGCTGCGCACGCCTAAGTTCGTTGATTCTGATTCTGTCAAAACATTGGAACAGCAGTGATACAGCAACATAGTACTAATTAGTACTACAACTACCAAATTCTAC
>WOGP01007055.1:0-11995 GCA_015342065.1 Leptinotarsa undecemlineata
CGCTAGCTTGGCTGAATACGTTGTTGGACAACATGTATGCGCCTTCTTTGAATTTTCTCCTAAACCAATATTCCTCTCTGTGTATAATCTCAGCTTGGGACCACTCGATGTTGTGTTGAGTCATCTTCGAGTCAGAGTCATCTCCGAAGGAATCAGTCCAGCCGAAGATGATTGTACATACCAACAATCGAAACGTCGTGAACTAACGTGGCTTGGTATCTCTTAACTTTGTAATTTTATTTCCTTCATTCATTTCTTATTTTTTATTTAATTTTTTGGTCAATTGTTCTATTTTCTACTTGTATTGTATTTCACTGTTATTTCATTTCAGGTTTTTTGCTTAATATAACTTTTATTTTCAATTATTCATTTTAAATTATTCCCTTTGCTATGCTTGATGCATGTCTTCAAGCATAGCCCACTGACTAACTTCGGAAGAGGAATGAAATACCCTGAAAAATTCCGATTTTCAATTATGGAATATCATTGACTTTAGGTCGATGATGGTCACTATCTGGCACTGACGAATAGCTAATGAGCCCGAAACCAGTCTGCCCGTTCTAAAGTTGTATTGCCTTGCATATGCAGGAAATTGTCTGTGAAAATTCCTGCACTGACGCCTGTCTGGACGCCCTTCGTGGTATTAGCCAGGAGAGTAGTTGTTTACTGATAAGCATCAGTCCATTCAACCTACTGTGTACAACTTACCGTGTAGGTATATTCGAGACTGGCTTGAAGGTTTAATACTAATTTCTTTAGATTTGAAAAGGTTCAAATTGGACTCTTCTAAAGTAAGGTCAGATAGTGCCAAGTACCTACCAACACAGGAAAAAAGTTCTCAATTGCAATCATTTCATGTAATATATCTATATCTTTCTGTGATGTTAGTCATACTTTCTTTAATCACATCCTTCCTGTTTTTTCAAAATACCTAGCTTGTGTATTTTATTCCGGTAACACTCTTTCCGGAAGATTAAGAACCGTAAATAAAAATGACATAAGAAACTATCACGTTCCATCGTTATTACTGCAATTATTCACGCCGGAATAGCTTTCCTCGATTAATTATCAACAATTGGCCAGAGTAAATAAATGAGCTAGATACGCCTCAAGAATATACCATACTAGAAGTGAAACCGTAGCTAAAACAATATACCATCTGAAATACCGATAACGCGATAAAAAAACCAATATGAAAACAACATTTGCTAAATGACTAGATGATTTTCAATCCATCATTTCATTAGCAGTGGCGGTTCGTGAGGTAGGATGCAATATTTTTATGTTTGAGAGATAGAATCAAGTTCAAAATTGAATTTCCTACATTAACATCAAAACATCATTTCCAGTGGTCTTTACTTTATTCATACTGAACAAAATTTCTTATTTTTCAACTACTTTTACCCTAATTGATTCATTATTCAGAGCCTATTAAGTTTGTTTGGATGATGTAAAAATAATGAATCTATCCCAAATAACATTCCTCCATCAAGATGAACAGATACTGAACACGCCGTTTTAATTGTAAACATTATTGTTTCATCTGAGATTAGATTTTGCATAAAGGCTTCTAGCTTTCTACTTCCTCATCTTTATACAACTTTATAACTTTAGAAGTAAAGGAGAAAGTATCTGAAAGAGTATCTGTTGCATGATCTACGAACTGTCTTATGAAGTACTATTCCCGAGTAACGAGGACTGGATCCTCATGGAAAAGGAAATGTTTAGAGCAGAGAGTTTGATCACAGATGGATCAAAGATACCTTCAAGTTCTAGTGCAGGTGTTTTTAGTCGCAGTCACAAGACAGATATGAACACAGAGCAAATTGCCAAAAACGAATCTCCTAAATAGGAAGACTCAACAAATTGTCTCTGGCCTGGATTCCTGACCATACTGGCCTGGAAGGTAATGAAGCTGCTGACTCCCTTGCAAAAGAGGGCGCTACAGGCAGCTTCATCGGACCAGAACATGTCATTGGCATGGCTTTGCCAAACAACTATTGAACACCTGGATGGCAAGAAGATGTATGGACTACTGGCAGAATCTTTTAGGATTGGCTCACTCTATAGTGTTTATTCACCCTTCGAAGCTTGATACCAAGCAGTTATTGGACTACAGTAGGGATGAACTTCGATGTCTAATAGGCTTTCTTCCAGGTCACTGTCATTTGAATCATAATATGCAAATACTAGGACTGTCGGAATATAGTGTGTGTCGCCCCTGTTTCGAAAATGATGAAACACCAGAGCACATACTTTGTGCCTGCCCCGCTGGGAACCGAATCAGGTTTTACAGTTCGGCAGAGCCGTACTCCTAACATCTGATCTGAAAGACCACTCAGCATACAAACTAATCAGCTTCGTAAAGAAGCTGGCTTCATTTGGTCGAGTGTGAATAGGTGTTAGCCACACTAAACCATTGCGGTTTAGGGTCAAAGAGACCCACTCACTTCAGACCCAACCTACATGATCTAGTCATCTTCTTAAAGAGTTCTTCTTGAAGTCAATCACCTCCTTCCTCTCTTCGGAAAGTTTGACACATATGTTGCATAAAGATAGAAGAGTAAAGACCCAAACACTTCTGCTATTGTCTATGAATTTGAGACTCAAGATCGAGTATGCTTGGAATCAATCAGCAGAACCAGCATCATATATATTTTTGAAGTCACTCTGTAATACTAATGTTAGCTGATGTATCAATATCTTCTTCTTCAACAGTTGCTATTCGATGTTTTGATTGTTTTCCGGGTTTTGCCGAGGTCTTCTTTGGTTATAATCTTCAAACGATTCGAATGCAACTGCGGCAGTCATTTTCAGTGCCGTTGTCGAAGTACTCTTCTAGATATATCAACTGTATCTGCATTTCTACATTAGTTTGATTGTCCAAAGCAATTATAGTCTAGCCAATCAGTCAATATGTTTTGGCATAATTATGACGCTGTAATTGTAAATGTTGCTTTTCAAAAGTTTGAAACACTGTTCCGAACCAGAAAACTGCAGACCTTTTTTGGAGTATTGTTCTGATGTATGAATCTCCGCCCCTAAGCATACCCTGAAGCTGTTGGATTCCATCCAGAAAAGAGTCATCCGCCTGATTGAAGACACGAACATCACATGCAACGTTGATAGTCTAGGACATCGAAAAAAGGTACATATCAGAAATAAACGTCGGACTGTGACTGCTAAAGATTTGAGGTTCATCTCAGTACACCTCGAACTTCAGTATGTAAGAACTCTTCCATTTGGAGAACTGCGTTTATGCGGAATACACTTTCTGATAAGGTTTTCTCCAACGATTTAAATTCAACGTGAATCGCTACCTTCGCATAAGCACCACTATACAGAGAAAAATCATACGCAAGTTCACCAACATATATTCTTTCTTATTAGTAAGTGGGCTATGTTTGAAGACAGGCAGTAAAAAAATCTAAAGAAATGAAGTCTCGGACATACCTACACAGTAGGTTGAATGGACTGACGCCTATCAGAAAACAACTACTCCCTTGGCTAATAACACAAATGTCGTTGGTTGCCTATCGGATATAATCCAATGCCGTTCCTGATCAGTCCATTAAACCTACTGTGTAGGTATATCTGCGACTGTCTTGAATGTTTAAAGTTAATTTCTTTAAATTTGACATTTACTCTGTCGACAAAAAATTTTGAAAAACGTAATTTGAACTGGAATGAAGTGATTAACAAATTGAAGTGGCATATTCAGGCGGCAAACATTCAAGGCCATACACAATATGCAGAAATAGTCTGTGTTTATGTTGGAATCATCGATGGGTAAATTATTCGGTCATATTTTTTCACACTATCAGCAATAATCTTCATTTTTGAGAAATGTTTCTCTGTCAACGTTGAACCGACGCTTTCTTAACAAAATTAATACACGTCTTTGGCATCAACAGAAAGAGCTTTACCATTTTTTCAAAAGAAGTTGATATTTTCCAGTGTACGGAATGGCAGAGGTACTTTTTGTAAAAATATTCGTTCATTCACATTAAACTGGACACATGTATGTATCAGCTCCTGCTGCTTCACTGGATGCATCATTCCAACATTCCAATACAAAAAAGAAATTGGCAGTTTTTCCAAATTATTGAAATTAATATAAAAGCTGTGAAATGATAATGAACACCACATCATGAAACTTCAATAGAATCCTTTTTCATCAAATCGATAATTCTGCTTAAAACAATAAATGTCCTGTCAACATCAGCAGGATGAAGATTTTGAGAACAGATTCAGGAATGAAAAGTACAAAACTCTCTAGGCTGGTAGGCTATGGTTGAATGGAGCTGAAGTACCAAACGTTTCGTATGCAACTGCGGCAGACATCATCGGTGGTATGTACGTCGACTGTGAGGACGCAGAGGAGAGTCTCAGCAAATACTGACTGAAGATTTTTGGAAGAAAAGACTTATTCGTCGCATAACTCTTTTTTTATTGAGAGATTATGAGATTATATTGCCTAAGAAAGCTGATAGTACAGGATCCCGCCGCAAAATTTCTACATTCATAGCGTAGTTGATTAAACTCAAATTTTCACATACATTCATGAATAGGAAAATACATTTATTACAGGTTGCCAGTCAAAAAGCCAATATTTTTATTTGAAAAAATCAAGCTACTGAAATACTTCATGGAGTAAGAGCCGGGTCAATCCCTCTACGAAACCCATCATCACTTGAAAGAATAGAAAATAGTCATGAAATAATTCAAATTCATTCGAGCAAATGAATGAACTGAAAGATGTTTCAACCCCAACTTCAATATTCTGAAACGAAAACACTCAGTTCATAGACATCAAAATTAATACGATTGCAGGATATAGAAATATAAAACAATCTCCAAATATGCAAAGTTGCACGGATGCGTATTAAGCATTTCAACTTAGTTGAGGTTGCTGGTCACCTTACCAGCAACCTCAGTATATGAATCTTCGTAAACATTGAGGGAAGTCAAGATAAACAGAAAGTATTGAGAAATTCATTCAGTATTTATTGATCACTCTTCAGAAACGGTTTCAGAGCAATCTAAGAGTGCAGCACATCTCCTTTTCATCATTCCTGCTGGATAGCAGTATAATGTAACTTTTTAGGTGATTCTTTGTATCATTCTTAACTATTCTATTAACTACCCTTAGCGTAATTTTTTCGTTTTCATCATAATGAATATTTCATTCAGTTTTAAATAAGTTCTTTCATTATTTAGATGAAAGAGGGCTGGTTGAAATAGCGATGAATCCTCTGGTGATGAGCAAAGCGAGTACCGAGTTGCGATAAAACAATAAAACTCTTATATTCATTCTTCAAACTCCAATATGAAAGGTTATTAACATTTTTTTGCAGTTATGTGCAGTTTCAGACTGTTTGGACTGATTAGATGTGTTTGAAATCATCAGCAAAAAGAAGAAAATCTATATATTTCAGAACTGACGGTAAATCATTGATTAAAATTATGATTTGAATCAGACCTAGATTCGATCCTTGTGAAACACCTGACCTAGCTGTAAAATTTATCTAAAATTCTTCTATTATGTTTGACAATGAAAAACCGACTTTGAAGATAATTCTCCGTTAGTTCCAATTTTTTTGTATTCTATATTCACTCAATTATTATGAAAGTTGTTTTCAGATTTCTTATACATGATAAGACAACTTAGAAACATATTAACAATGGATCGTTTAAGAGTAGCTTATTTCGTCATTTTTCACAGCATAATGACATATGGATTAATAGTTTGGGGTTCATCATGTCATCTAGATATAATATTTCAAACTCCAAAAAAAATCTAAGAATTATGGCACAGGCTAAATATGACGATCTTGCTTCATATATGAATGTCTGTGTTATGTTCCAAATTTAATAGGTGAAAATAAATTGACAAAGCAGGAGGACATACACTACCATGATACCATGGCCAAAACATGTGAGTTTCAGACTTTGGACATGAGTATGAACACTTTTGAAGTAAAAATTAGGAATATTTTTTCACAGAATGCCTCTTACACATTCGAAGAATATTTTAATTATTTTGACTCATCAACAAATTTGTTGCGTGTCTAATAATAGATATATTTTTATACATCTATATTTATGTATTTCTTTGACTGAATTGTGTTACAATTTTATACATTTAAATAATATTTATTCCATTGACGTATGCGAATACTTTTTATGTATGCACTGCACGAATAAATTCTATTCTATTATATTCTTATACTTCATTTGGTTTTCAATATATAGCCATTGTAAGTACATACAAACAATGGAGCTGAAGAAGTTTCACTTCAGACGTGTGGTCCGAAGCACTCTCGCTTTTTTTAATTAAAAATATTTGCGGCCACATTTTGACTGGCACCCTGTCGTAAATATATTCTCCCATTCACAAATGTATGTAAATATCTCAGTTTGGTTAACTACGCTATATAAGTATTGATTCTGCAGTGGGATCCTAGACTATGAATAGGCAAATATCTTGTGAAGGTACCTTTCGGTCTTAACAATACTCCCCCACGTCAAACCCAAATATGAGTGTTTGCCCTAACCATATCATCTTCGTTTAAATGTTGTTTCTCACTTCAAATCTATTTACATAGATACAAGTAGATTGCTGTCGTTTGAACTGACTGCTGTCTTCCCAAACCACACTCTGGAATCAAAATGATCGTCATCTGAATAGAGAATAATTGATGAATATCGTCCAAAGCGCCTGAAAGCACAACAAAGGTTATGGCCCCGATATTTTGGGATGTGCGTTGTGTAATATTAATCGACCATTTCGAAAAGGAAAATATCATCAACTGTGACTATTATATAGCATTATTGGAGAGCTTGAAAGCCGAAATTGCGGTCGTTTCGACTGCATATGGCAGAGAAAAAAATGTTGTTACATCAGGACAACGCCCCGTGTCACAAGGGGATCAAAAGTATGGAAAAACTACATGAATTGTACTTTAAATTGCTCCCACATCCACCGTATTCGCTAGATTTGGCCCCAGCGGCTACTGATGTCAAAAAAATGCTCGCCGGTGAGAAATACTGCTTGAATGAAGAGGTTATTGCTGAACCTGAGGCCTATTTTGAGTGAAAAGATAAATCGGTCAACAAAAGTGGTACAAATATTACAGCGGCGCTGTGGCTCTTGATGGAATGAAGCCAATTTTGAATAAAAACGCGTTTTCTTTCTCAGGCTCTTCCCTTCAGCCCATGTGTTAGATACTTTCACG
The DNA here is from genome assembly GCA_015342065.1 of Leptinotarsa undecemlineata. Classification (NCBI taxonomy): domain Eukaryota; kingdom Metazoa; phylum Arthropoda; class Insecta; order Coleoptera; family Chrysomelidae; genus Leptinotarsa; species Leptinotarsa undecemlineata. Next base: position 7,239 of record WOGP01007055.1, read on the forward strand.
GGAGGTGTTTGTCTGACATAGCTCGCTTGCTTACAAGTAGAGCAGTATATATCAGAAGGTTTGTTCTGGTTCTACGACCTGGTTCGGAATGATGAATCCTCTGTTCTGGTTTCCAGTGCGGAATGATCCTAATCTGTCTTGAACCGTCCCGAATCGTTTTTGCTCTCAAGGCTGGAGAGAACTGTTAATGTTGCTCATGCGCATTCATGTGAAAATTTGTTTGGGCTATTTTCTAAGATGTTTTTTATTCATTTGATTTGAATAATTTATGAGTGAGGTTAGATAAAATTTGAACTGACTACAAGGATACGCTTCATAACCAAACGGGCATAATCAACAGTATTTTCTCGTGTTCATCTCTTCATATATACAATAGGTGGCACAGTGGTCTTCTCAAATTGCGTTCTGGTCTGGACTGTTTGAGATTGTTTGCTTGTACGCATCATGTCTTGCGCAGTTTCCAAACAGTTTCTGATGTTAAAACCATATCAAACCTAGAATTACGTCGTAAAATACAGCTGTCTATCGCTCCGAGGTTCAACTTAACACAACCCGAGCTACACTTTTAGGAACGCCGTCATATGGAGAACGGAGCCTTCATGGAATAAACTTTCCGATACGGTTTCTTCAAATGAATATAATCTACATCGCATAAGCACCGTTCCTAGAGCTCTTTGGGGAGTTCTGCGGTAGTTTTGCATATCCATAAACAGCTATTTCCAATTATTATGTTTGGTAAATCAATAAATATTCAGATTGGGAAATATATTGTGTGAAAATGTCTACTTTGTTTGAATATCTGTCCATCAACTCCGATTTTGTCTAAGAATATAAAAGCTCTATGTCAAGTTTGATCGATACTGAGTGCCTGACTTGAACACAACACCTAAAATCAATATGATTTCCAGCTAGGAATAGAATAAATATGTTGATAATTGATAAGAATAAATATTTACTGCAGCTCACCTGCATATGAAAAGATTGGGTGATCATTGCTGTGGTTATAAAACTTGCTCCAGTAACACAAAGTGAACTGCTTGATGTCTGGGATTTCAGTCTTATACTGAATATATTGGAAGTATAGATCTTGCGTGAAACCTACTTTGTAAACCTCGCACTGGTCTCTTCCTTGTACGGCGCCTTGCTGATACCTGCAAATCGTTAACTGTGTTATAGAGGGTGATTTTGTAAAATGGTATATAATGGAATTTGCTTATATTTGGTGGAAATCCATAAGTGACGTATTCAAAAAATACTTTATTGGGGTTCCCCATTATTAGTCCTTCACTGCTTGGGTAACCCCTTGTGTCCCTTGCTAGCTGAACTTTTCATGGATAACGTAGTCTATGAAATCCACAATAATCAGTTAAATGATACTTTCTTGTGGTGGAGCAGATACGTAGATGATATCTTAGTCTGTTTTACTGATACAGCTAGGCAATTAGGCAAGTTCGTTGAATATGTCAATGTCATCCACCAGTCAATAAAATTCACCACTGAGAGAAATATAAATAATTGAATACTTCGACTCAACCATCACAAAAAATAACAAACATGATTTACACGGAGTTTATCATACATAATTTCATTCATATTCCATTGTCTGAGAGAGCTGAGTTTTTTACAAATCGCGGTTAACAACGGCAACGGTTATAAGCCAGATATTATAGACTCCATTATTTCCAAAAAACTACAAAAGCAAGCCATTGACCAGGTCTACCCAAATTTAAGATGAGATAACGTCAGTTATAGGATATTGTTATATTTGAATGAACCAACCGATAATGTTGCACGTTTTTTGAAGAAAGGATGCATAAACTAAGCTTACAGACCGAATAATAGTCAAAGTAAATTTATTAAAAACAATAAAGACAAAACTTTGGTATCGGAAAGATCAGAAAAACACCGGGTAATTCTCTACAGTGGCTCACCCCTATTACTGTTTTATTATTGCAGATAGAAAACGAAATGTTGTGTATAAGAGTTCAATTTACATGTATTGAAGGGGTTATATTTTTAGGAGTGATTAATTTTTGGGAAAGAAAGTTTTTGGCTTTCTACTACTCCATCTTGATACAAAAAAAGAGGAAAACAATGACCTTGAGGCTTATGCCTTCACAGTCGTTATATACATTATTTCACAGTCGCAAATATGAATTTTTTCAGTTAATTTGATTTTTTCAAATGGAAGACGGGTGGCTTGTCGGCTTTTTGTGAAAGATCACTTTCTAACGAATAATTTGATGCCACACACTTTCACTTCATTTTATATAAGTTAAGTTGTGGCTCTTGCCCACAACTGTATATTGACCAAACAGAAAGAATATTTTTTCAAATAATTGAAGAGCATAGAAGTAGTTTTGTAAACAGAAAGACCAATTCCACATTTGCAAATCACCTTTTAGCAAAAGGACATGAGTGCAATCGTGAAAACGATGTGTTTGTTACATTTTGAAGAGAATAGTTTGAAACTCAATCTTCTAGAATGTTTAGAAATCAATGATTCAGGAATTCGGGTAATTTACTGAATGATCAATTAGAGATGAATAACTCCCCGGAACTAAATATTTTTTCAAATGTGGAAACTAGGACATATGCTCAGGTAATTTAATTCATAACAAATTTAGGTAAAACTTAGGAATTTGAAATTCAGGTAATTCAAATTGAAAAATTAAGTATATTAGGCATTGATTGTGTAGAATATAGTAAGTAAAAACACCTGAAGAAACCATTGTATGGCGAAACACGTGTTGCGTTTTTGTAAAATTGTATACTGAAAATCTCACAATAAAGTATGTTTTGAATACATTTGTGAAATGATATAAATTGTTTTTCAAATAGAGTTTGTTGGGTAATAGGATCAATTTGTCTTAAAAAAATAATTATTCTCTTGCCAACGTTCCAAATTTGATAACATTTTTCTTTGGGACTCTGTAATAACGAGGGATCATGAATTCTTGATTCGAAAAGAAGTTTCTACGTGTTGAAAATGTAACTCTTTTTGAAAACATCAGACATATTAGATACATAAATGATAAAACATTTAAATTATCAGTTTGATTATACACAGATTATAAACAGAGATTTGAAACAAGGCAAGGCTTTATCTGCGATACTGGTGAGGTGGTAAATAAAAAAAGGGCATTCTTTAGGTATTTTACTGATTGGATTGAAATATGCCGTATTATTTTGCTCAAATTTTTTTCAGATAAATATGGCTGAGCATCTAGAATAGTTGGATGTTCAAAGTCAAAAGTGTATCTATGGGGTGAGGGAATTTTGTTACTTAGTTTCTCAGAGTATCTGATGTGTTCTTGAACTCGCGTTTTGAAATACCATCGATTTGACCAACATATCATTCGGGACACCTTTAACCGTTCAATTTGTACACTATGTTGAAGTGTATCTCTTGTGTGATGTTTCAGTTTCTTGTTTTGAGGAAAAGTAATTTTCAGTTGTATTGAAAAGTTCACTTCAATATGTTCGTTGCTGAGTAACATTCCAAGTTTTTCAGACAAATTTCCTATAAATGGTATTTTGTGTGAATTGTGTTGACAACTTCAATACTTGTTAATGCAATAATAATGCATAATGAATGATATATTTCATTTGATTCGATATATGAAACAGAATATCGACGGTAAATCCATCTTATATCTCACAAAAATTCTAGCAAGTTTGAAATATTTAATATCATGTCAAAGAGTTATCTGATGAATACTAACAAATAATCAGTTCGTAATTGCTTTCCTTATCAAATACTAACCCTTGACTCAAGAGTCCATCCAAAGAAGGCGCTGCAGGTTGGAAAGGTTTGACGCCTTGAAAGAACTCGTGCTGGAAAGGATTCCAAGTGTCAGGTTCATGGACTCCGGCAGCACACGTGAGAAATAGAAGAGTTAGACACAGCGCAAGGTATTTGTACATTTCTCTTGAATCAAGTGCTCCAAAATCGAGGTCGTGAATTTGTCAATTTTCTTCGAATATGGGTCACAAACGTCGAGCATATGTCATCTGAAATCACATATCATTTACATTGCGGTTTGTAAGAAATCCGCTAGTCGGTGAAGGATACCGGATGTGTCAAATTCAGTCTAGAACGTATCACTCATAGTTAATATAATGTTGGTATTTTTGATCAGATTATCATAACACAGTCATAAATGATATACGAAATATGTTAGTAACAAGAAGAAATTCAAAACACAATTATGAATATTTTGAAGAAAAGAATTATGATAATATCAGGTGGTTTCGAAAGTTTTGCCTGTTTAAATGTCACGATTTTTTGTAGCTCGATAGTGATCAATAGTGAACTTTGTACTGTGTACATTGATGCTGTTCTTTTTATTTCCAAATTTCAATATGTTGTCTCTATTCAGCTTATTATTTTTTACTTTTACTAAACCAAAGCACTGCCAAAACATCCTTCAAATTAACCAGACATTTGGTAATACTAGTTTCAATGAACGCACTGCCTTGAATTTGAATCCCGAAGTGGTAGACTTACATGTTACATGCTAGATGTTACTGTATTTGATTCACCAAATAAGTACACACCGAAATATAAAAATAGCCTTACCGAATGTTCTACCAAAAGACACAGAAACAGTCAAATTTGAAACTAGGGGAAAAACATTGATTATGAACTGATTGAGTCAAAATTAAAACTTATAAAGTGGAACTACACAGAAAGGGATTTAAATCATAGATATGAACAATTTGTGGACAATGTATTGTCGATATGAAATTAAGTC
>WOGP01007056.1:0-11993 GCA_015342065.1 Leptinotarsa undecemlineata
AACCGCTCTCGCATTACTTCAGTACTTGACCCGTGATATATCCAAAGATTGGACGAACAAACAAGAAAAAATATTTAAACTAGATCCTTCAATTTCTTATCTCCCTCTTCTTTGTCTCGATAATTGTCAGGAGCACGGCTTCGGTTTTTTCTGGGGCTAATTCCAGACGCCTACTTTTAATCCATTTCGATACTCGTAGTATAGCTCTATTTGCTACATTCATTACGAGATTCTCGTTTCCGTCTGCCACTAGTACTGCCACGTCATCTGAAACCCTACCAAATCAGTTCCATCAGGTAATTCAATTGAAAAAAGCTCATCATACAGTATGTTCCACAATGTAGGTCCTAGGACGGATCCCTGTGAGACACTGCTATTGATACTGATAGTTTTTGTGTCATCAATGGCTTCCAGGAAAATTTCTCTCTCTGATAGATATGAGGCTGTCAAATAAATTAGGTTTTCTTCCACGCCTCTGTTTCTAAGGGCCTCCAATATGAATTGCCATGATACAGCCATGATCCAGCGTTAGTACTACACAGAGATTTCGTTGAATTCTTGCCTCATTGGCAATATTGACTACAGTGTTTACGGCGTCTACTGTTTGGCGCCCTTTTCTGAATCCGAACTAATGGTTAGGTAAACCCCCTGTTCGTACATACCACAATACCACAAACCAATATTTTTATTTGAGGTTAGAATAGCGTGGTGCACGCGGTTACTCCCTAAAAACATTGTTAAATGATACATTAATTCGAAAAAATAATGTGATATATCGATATAATACCTAAAATATTATACATCTATTCAATATTAGTAAAAAATATATATGAAATTGTTGATAAATCTTTAAATTAACATACCTTGTAAAACGAGCGCATCGTCATTTCACCACTTATTGCGCGGCACTACGTCTGGGATGGACTCACGATTGCGTTACTCGGAATATCTTTCATTCTTTTCTATCATAGTGAAACATACACGTCCGCAATTACCCTGCGTCCGTGATTACCCCGCGTCCGTGATTCCCCCACCTTCCTGATTTGAAGAAGCTGATTAACGAAAAAACAGATTTTAAACAGATTTTAAACAGATTCCCCTATACTTAATATTCATTTACCATAAACTAGAAAAAAATACCAAAATTAAGGTTGTATTATTATATTGAATTTCCTTTATATTAATGACATAACTTTCCACATGTGTATTTTTATTTTCTCTCATTCTATTTTCTTGTTAACTGAAGAATATTTTCATATAATAAATTTGAGATAATATAGTTTAAATTGAAAGGGAATATTTTTAGGGGAGGTTAATTGAATTGTTTATGAAAATAGCTGTTTCGAAAACGTTGTTTCTTCCAGTTTATGTTTGAAAGTTACTTTTTCGCATGATCTACACATCTTTGTATAGAGTTCATTTTTGAAATTGATTGCTTACTTCCTTTCTTTGAAAGATTCCCATATTTTTTGTATCAAGATGGAGAAGTAGAATGCCAAAAACTTTCTTTCTCAAAAATATAGTTTATTCTTTCAACTAATAACAAATGAAATTTAAAATTTCGAAATTCTATTCTTTCTGTTCTTTCTTTATTAGAAGAGATAATGAAAATCTGTTTATATTTTACCAATTGAACTGTTGCTGTATATCAGAACAAGCTGTCATAGATGTACTTGTGATAGACTTTTTGAAACCTTCGGTGTAGTAATGAATATTACTGGAGTTTTATCTCAATACCAAACCGTTATTTCAACACGTGTTTTGATCACCAAGTGATAACCTTCAAGAGGAAAATAACTGTTGAACAGTTCTATCTTCATCTAGAAGATGATTACTTGGTCATCGAAACACGTGTCTAGGTGTTGAAATAACGATTTAGTGTTGCAATGAAACTCCAGTAATATTCATGATCATAGACTTCATTTTGCTATTAATTGCTTTCTTACTTTCTTTGGTGAGTTAATCACACTTGAAGATAAGAAGTGGACAGACTAAAAAACCGTTATCTTTCAAATGGTCATAGAATTTTCACAATGAAATCGTATTTCATTCAAGCATTCATGTGAGCATTTTAAGCCCTAGTCTTGGTATTTCCGAAAATGACAATCTTCGTAAATGGTTCAGCAAAAATTTATTTATGATGAATTTCATTTGTCAAATTGTTCTTCAGGAAAGTTGATAATTAAAATAAATATTTCAACGATTTGCCAATCAAAAAAAAAGATTTTGACTATAATAGGCATTTTATTATTTTCTTCGAGCATATCAAACAATGAATGAACCAGTATCAAAATTTGGAAATACTCCCTTTCAGCACCTGACTTAATTTTCTTAATTCTCAAATTCCAGAACAAAAGCATTTATTTGTATGCCACATAAACAGGAGTAAAAACTGAAATACTTCAGCATAAACACGACAAATTTTCAGAATTTGCATACAGTAATAACATCGGAGAAGGATGCCAACTGAATCAGAATGGTTCAGAAAGAGAAGCAGACCAAGTCTTCCTGTGCAAAAGGGAATAACAACGAGCGGACCCCGCAGAGGAAAGAGAAGGACGGGTTAAATAAAAACATGTGTCAGACGAGGGTAGTATGTGTGTTTCATGGAGTCTGAAGTTTCGGGGATGAGTAACAGAGACAGAGGATTATGGTATTTGCATAAAAACTTCACTGGAGGGAGATGGAGATGGTAAGTGATGGAAGGGGATTCGCATTCTACAAAGTACACGTAGAAGAGAGACAGTTTTGCATTAATGACCGGCAAACAAAGAGGGTCAAGAGCAGTGGCGGATCTACATCACAGAGAATATCCTAGAAAATTGAATAAATACCTACCCGATATAAAGCTAAAACTACTCTGCGACCACTCCCGACATAATATGAGTTGCAATTGCTATGAAACACCCTTTGAGAAGAATCAAAATATGTTATTGAAATGTTCCAGCAGTTACATCGAACGTTCATTATGTATTCGAGTAACACTTTGTTGGGAGGTTTTCACTGAACAATTTACAATAATGCAACAACCGACATACATGTTTCGCTATACAATAGCTTTCTCAAACATCATTTTACTGGCCAGTATACCAGTATAAAAAACTAATCAATACACTATATTGTATGATTTTCACTATAGTGACAATCATTATAGTGAAAATCACTTTAGTGAAAATCATACCATAAAGTGAATTAATTAGTTTTTTAATATGGATTTTTTATCAAGTATCGTCCAGTTCTAGTCAACCAGTATAAAAGCACAGTTTTAATGAACAGGTGGCCTGCATTCGGAAACTAAGGGGTTCATCATGACCTGCCAGGTCATGGACGCATGTTTCTCGGACCCAAAGATCACTTACCCCACGGTGTGGGAAATGGTCATTGATTGATAATGCTGTTAACATTCTGACCCGGAAACAATAGTCTGCATGGATAAACTTTTTTTAACACATAGTTCACACAATTTTTTTCTGGAAAACCAATAGCTCATTTAATTTTTGCAATCCCCTTCGAATGGGAAAGTTGACTAGCAGAATTTTTTTCTTAACCAGTGTGAGCCTGAATTTATAATCCATTTTCTCTAGGAAGTCAATTGATCATAATTCCAAGACAATAAAGTAATTCTTCTCTCTGAGTTTATTTAGGATAGTGGCATGTACAATCCAGAAAGTCCCCAAAACGCCTTCTGAGTGCTATGTCAATGTTGCGATTTGAATCGTTCCAGATTATATTTTTTTAGGAAAATGAGAAGTTCTTGCCACAAGAACTCCATATTTCGAGTAAAACAAAAATGAATAATTGAGTTGAACTTCGAAGCAATGACAATTACACATTACTGAATAATCTGTATAATTATGGAATCTAAGGCATACCACAATACTGGTTTCAATCTTTTCTGAGTGACCTCACTCAAAGTGTCAAAGTAAATCATAAATTAAAAAAGAAAATTTGTGACTCGGGACGCCCTACAGAAGTGATTATTCAAACTCGTCTAAGTTGAAATTGTTCAACTTGAAAAATGCTAAGGTTATTATTTAATTTTTATGTACCTATATTGATATGATGATGTATGGAAATATTATTTATTGAAGAAATATTTTATTGATTATTTTGTGTATGTACATACATATATAGTATAAGCCAATAGTTACTTTCGTAGGATTAAATAATAATACTGATAATGTACATACACAAAATTAGTATTAAAATTTTCAAGCCACGTTTCACATAATGAAAGAATATTACGTGCTTGTTGGTTACATTTGTATAATACTGTCAACAGTATATGTCTAACGCACACTAAACACTGAGAATTTGTTCAACGTTTGCGTGGAAGAAAGGGGAGCTAGACAAACTGACGCCGTAACGCGTTAGGTAACGAAGCGGTTTACCTTTTCATAAGAAGTAATCACTTCAGAATTATCATGGAAAATACATAATAATACCCAGACACAGATATATCTTACCATCAGTCACCCTGTTTATAAAACAGGTACCAAACACTTTCTTTTCACAAGAAAAAAAGGAACGTATTTAAAAAAATCAATTCAATTCACCCTTCAGAACATCTTTGGCTGGTTATCCCATAACTCCCTCTTTCTTTCTATATACATCATAGTAATTGTTTCAAGTGGGCTTTTTTTTACTTCCAGTTTATGAATGAAATTGATTGTTTCTTTTCCTTCTTTGGAACATTGGCACATTTTTGGTAAAGAGATGGAGAAGTAGGGAGCCAAAACCTCTCTTTCACAAAAATCATATTATGTTAATTTCATGTGATAGATTCATCAATAATGAATTTTTACATCATCATAGTACCTGAAAAATTGAAGATATTAATATTTTGTACCAATTCCGCGAACCGATTGTTATCAAGAATCTTAAAAAAATTTGGTCTTCAGCTATACATATAATATATTACCACCTAAATACAAATCAATTTCGAAGTTGAAGGAAAACTAACCAAACTATTATTGAAAATGGAACTTTATAGTATGTGGAAGAGTTCATTGAATTTTCTCCATTAAGTTCATATTATTTTTTATGCTTATAATATTTTTTTGATATTTGAATTTCATTTCATTTAGCTGTAATGTTGTTTGTTGATTTAAAAATTAACAATTATAACTGAATTTGGTTCACAGTATTCAGCATGATGTGAAAACGAATCAATTTTATGATTAGATATAAAAAGGAGTGGTGTTATGAGCTCAGAAAGACATAATTATTTTCATTTTACCACACATTCCGTGGAAAGGTAGTTGTTCTATGTGTACTTTTTTCTTGTTTATACCTGAGTTTACCTTATTGAATTATTTCTCCTAACAGTTTACATTGATATAAGTTACTTTTTTATATTCTATATTCTTCATTTGAAAACTAGCCATCTAATATTGAAATACATTTTTTGTTTTCTCAACTCGTTGTGCTATTTATTCCGTTCATCCTCCTTCATTAAAAGTACCATGTACGCCAATGATTTATAGGAAAAACGACAGAGAATGAGAAAGTAGATGAAGAGAGATGATGCGAAAGCAGGCATTACCGAAAAGGTTATAGAGCCTGAACGCTCGTATAGCGACAACCAGGATGAAAGAGTCCCAGTTTTTTTCTTTGATCAGATTTCACTTACGACAAAGTAAATGTTTGTTTTTCGGGTTTATGTATTGGTGTCAATAGCCGTAGATTACCTGTATGCTGGAAAGTGATTGATTTTGGTAGATTTCCGTAATGGAAGTCAATCATTCGTTTCTTGAAGAGTAAGGAATGTCTGCTCTGACAGGACGAAAAGAAAAAAAAACGATGTTTCTTAAGGATTTTTGAGATAAATATCAATATGTTTTTATATAAATTGTGCGAAACGCACAGTCTTCTAGGCGATATTCTCCAAGGGTTTTTTTGTTAAGACAGAACACAAGCAGTACAAGAAAACACTTGAGGTGCTCTAAGAGCGATGCCTGTGCGAAAGTAGTGATTCTCGGGAAGCTCTTTCCACAAACACGTAGTTCTCCAATTTGAAGATTGTACTGAGTTTAACATCAAAACGATGAGCAGCCACAGTCTGTCGCGTATTTTTGATATGTACCGCTCTTGGTGGAATCATATGTGCCAAGTCACTTGAACACTTCCCGTGAAAGTATCTATAAAAGAGACCTTTCTCCTATGTTCCAGACTATCAAGGTTGTAAGTGATTTTTACGTCTCCAATCAGGCGGAAGGTTTTTTTTCTGGTTGGACTCCAACAGCTTCAGGGTATGATTAGGGGCGAAGTTCCATAGATGAGAACTATACTTCAAAGAAGGTTTGATCTGAGCTTTCTGAAGCATCCAAAGTTGCTGAGGAGTGTACAGTTTTCTGGTTCTGAACACTGTTTGTTCCAAGCTTTTGAGAAGCAGTGACATGATAGTGCCAAGATACATTGGTGTCCATTTTAATCCCCAACAACTGTATCAAAACAGATAGCGGAATTGTCTGTCCTGACATTATTATACCCGATTCGAAGACCTTTATCTTTTCGAAGAAAACTGATGCCTGGGTTTTTGTGGCATTTAATTGAACCAGGTTACTTTCACCCCAATTCGAAATCACCACTATACCCTCATTAAGAAAGGTAACCGCCTGCTGCCTGTGAAGATGTACATCTGCAGCCGATGTTCTGGAATCCAAATGTAATGACGAGGCAATGGTGCTGTCGTCAGCAAAGCAATATATTGCAGTCTTGGCTTTTTCCAATGAGCCGTTGATATAAAATAATAAGAGGGTCGGAGACAATATGGATCCCTGAGAAACATCAGCTTTGATGGTAAAAGTATTTGAGTGATATTCATCGACGGTCACTTGTAGGGAACGTTTTTCAGGAAGCTGGAGAGCCATACACAAAAATGATAATTTGAAAATGATGTCGAAACGAATATCTCAGCAGTTACTCTTATGGTAGTTATTCCATATATGTAGAGGTGAAACACCTTTGAAGAAGAAAGAAGTTGGTAGAAATTAATACGAAAATGAAAATTTTGGTTATCTCTGACAAATTTCATTATCTTTTCTATAAAAAAGATATTTTGAAAGAAACTTTTTTTTATCTTGAGGATGTATTGATATACTTGAAGGCTCTGTAGTCAAATATTATTTGAAGTATAATTAATGAAAGAAATGTTATTGAAACCCAATTGTTAAGTTAGTATCGTTTCAAGGTGATTATTTACCTAAATGTGACTATATATTCACTCGTGGTTAGGGAAATAAATGGTTATTGAACTTTTTCATGCATACAATTATATTAACTAATTTGCACGTCAATAAATTATGGGAAAATTTACAGATGTTTTTAACTCCACTTGATATTATCGGAATATGATCTATCAGGAAAGTATTACTAGTGGGGTATTAAATAGGTGAATCGAATAAATAATTTCATATATGATACGAAAAAGTCATTATTTCCTACCTGGAAGTAATTACTATTACCGTATGCCACACTTATTCTCGATTTAACGAAATTTTATAAAGGAAGAGATAAACAATTACAGCTTTTGGTTTTCTTCATATGACATCCATTTGATTTTGATTTTCTACCCGCATTGTTAAATATATACTGACGTAGTTCTAACTCATAAAATTACTTGGGTAATGATACCTCAAAAATAACCAATGATAAATTCAAAATATATTACATGTTTATATGTTCTTCAAAATGAAGGTGGCGTTAGTCTGAGTGGTGAATTTGGTTTGAAAACCTTCGTTCAAATTCAGTTATTGGGAAAAAAACTTGAAGCTTGTTGAGACCTGATTTCACAGGATGTTTGTAACAGATTTTGCATCGCCAAGCGTCAAATAACAACATACGAATAACAATTAAGCTTGCTATGCAGAACATTAAAATACCAAAGAATTTCAGAGAAATTTCCTGTGGCTCATATTTCGTTTCATCCTGTAAATTCTGGTCACCCACCGAGAGGGTGATATTAGTTGACTGGTTTAATGATCCAATAATTTTTTCAAGAAATGACAGTTGGGTAACAGGATCAATTTTTCTTGTAAAAAAAATATTGTCTTGTCAACGTTTCGTATTTAATTAAATTATTTTTCAGGGGTGGTAAAAGAGTTTCTTCGTGTTGAAAAAATATAACTATTTTTAAAACATAAGACATATTAGAAACACAATGAAAATAAAAAACAGAATACACTGAAATAATAACATTTTTGAGACAAAAAAACAACACTTCACAAAGACATGAAACAAACAATTCCTTTGTTTCATGTCTTCTTTCCGAGCCCAAAAAAAAAATTTAATTTAATTCGAAACGTTTGAGGAGAAAATAATTCGTTGACAATTGATCGTGTTACCGAACGAACTCTTCTTGGAGGTAATAATAGTATTGTAAAATTCCCCGTGAAACACCCTGTTGAGTTAAAATCATCATCAACTTTTATTTCAGATTGCGAAAAAAATCCAATTGTAAAAATCGTGTGAAAGAATTGTTCCGCTCTAGTATTTTTATGAAAGTGAAACGGGTGAAAAACCCAAACATAAAAAACAACTAGAATGATCGAAAACTAGCCGATCGTGTTTGTATTTTCCCGAACCGTGTGTTTTCACCACACAAGACTGTATTAGTGGAGCGCGGCGACTACTAGAAGCGTTAGACAAGGAAGGAAATACAATCGAAGGGCTCCTCTGGGAAGTAAGAGTCGTGAAGTTGGTTATATGTGGGTGTAGAAGCGAGAGCATAAGACAAAAATAGATAAAACGGCATGCGCGCCATTCAGACCCTCCCTATTCTGCATCGATCCACTCGGAGCAAAATGGCTCCAGAATCCAAAACCCAACTGTAAAATCAGTACGGACGCCAAGTGGCTGGATTTCTACTGAAAACTCGCCTCTATTGGGCTGTTTTTAGGGGCCACACACCGTTGAAAAATTACGAGGTTTACTGAAAACTCGCAAGGAACATTTTCGTCTGGCCGTACCTCTGACCAGTGTGCATTTTTCTGTTTAAATAGACCGTACGTACGATTTTAAGTGAGGGGCGAGTGCTACCCGCATAAAAACTATCTTTCAAAGCCAAGCGTCACTGAAAAATATGTGTACTTTGACGTAAATTAATGTGCGTGGCGTAAATTCAACTATTCTACAATAATTTTACATGAACGCGGAGTTTAGGAACTCCTAATTAAAGGTCCAATCCCCACGCTATGCTTGCTAATGAGTTGACTTGTTCGATTCTGATTAGCCCTTTCACTTACGATCAAAGTCTCGTCTGAATTGATTTTTCCTACTATAAATATGGTCAACTCTGGTTTTGCAACACCTAGTTCGTTACATATGGTCTGTCGTATAAACCCTTGGAGAATATCATATAATAGATATATTATTTTTATTTGTTTATGTAATGTTTGTCAAGTGATCATTTTTATCTGCATTATCTCAAAAAATTTGAGGGATAACTTTTTACACAATGGACAAAACATTTATCTGGTCGAATTGTGAATTGTCAAAGGGTATGTTTCATGATTCTTAGTTTATAGTTCACTTGATAGAAATTTCAAATTGGAAAACATAAATAACTAAACGTTTCAATTAATGAAACATTCTCCACATGGAATAAAATGTACACGAAAAATCATGTTTGGAAATAAGTTCTATATCTAAAATCAGTACACAAAGTCGATGGACCACAAAATATTTACCTAAACTATGATTTTATGCATTACTTGATGATATACAGTTATGAAAATCAAAAAATGTAGCAAACTGGATTAAAAAATCATTTCTAATATTCAATTCATTCAACAATCCACAATCTATACAACTGCAATTTATTACAAAAAAATCCTACATATATACTTTCTAATATAGCTACTAAATTCAAGCGTTATAGGCTCGCTTGGGTAATCTGTTGAATCTTCCAAAACTTGAGAGGAAGGTTGCATGATGTCAAGTTTTGACAGAATCGATCCAACAAAAGCTTCTGAGGTAATACAATTAACCATATGATAAAATTCAATGAAATGAAATGTATCATACTCTCAGCAACAGTATTTACCTTAGATAATACTTCCTGTGGAGAATATTTGAAGTTGAAATAAAAAATTGTATCATCAAATTTAATATTTCCCTTTCGTTCATAGTAACTCTTTAAATGATTTCTATAAAGTCTTGGAAGAGTAGAAGAATTGTAGTTCTTCCTTTTCAATACTTTCACCCATTTTTTTCTCATCATTTTATCCTTCGGGAACCTAAACTCATTATATGAAATAACCCATCTATAAACCAATGCGCTTTCTGATTTTTTGTGCCTTTCCGCACAATTGAAATCAGCACAAGGATGCACCATATTATTATTCAAATATATTACTAAAACACTTTCAAAACACACACAAAGTGAACTCGATTAAAAAACGAATTGTTCATACACGAGCTGTCAGCTAAGAAAAAGTTGAAACTCAAAAATAAGCAGAATGGATCCGATATGACATACATTATCAATGCCGAAAAACTAATAAACTGAAAATAAACTAAAAAAAATAAACTAGACTCCATTTTCCAGAGAAAATGAATGATTAATTAAAATTTTTTGTAATTATTAATTCATTTCTTTCAAGAATAAAGCCAGCAAAGAAATAAATAGGTATACAATAATAAGATCGCTCGAATCTACGAATTAAGCATAAAAATGGACAATAATATTTGCCTTGATAACTGATATAGTACAACTTATATCTACATAATTCTAAATAGAGTTGAACGAGCTGTATTTTCATATCGTTTTTGAATGCTCATGAACCCCAGTGAAATAAATCAAGTATGCATTCATGTCACCCACCAAAAATAAAAAATTCAACGTTACTGGTATATTAGCCATATTGTCATCCAGTCAGCCAGCGACCTCTGTAGCGAATGCGACAATGCTCTTTCTGATGATTACGGTTTCCACAAACTTGGTATTTTTGTTAGACTAATTTCAAAATGAATGTTAAGACTAGTTTTGTTAAAGCTGACTCCCGACAACTAACCAAGAGTCGATTTTGAAATGATCGATGAATTTTAATGGAAAATTTGCATTCGGTATCGAAATGAAGAATGAAAAATTGAAACTATACACTCAATCACTCCATCAGTCTATAAGCAAACCAGTATCATTTTCCATAGCATGAAATAAGCCCATTCGGCATAGTTATATGGCGCTGCACCACATCTTGCCAGGCAAGCAAGTCTATTTTGAAAGGGAGGATAAGGGGGGTGGAACAATTATTTGGCCATCGTGGTCCCCGGATCTGAATCCACTTTATTTTTTCTTGGAGGCTACATGGAGGAACGTAACTATGAACTAGAATCTAATAATGAACAAGAATTTCTGGAAGAATGAATCGTGCGGTGTGAGGAATATTTTTCAATGATGCAAACTACGCATTAGAGCCGGAGGAAGACATTTCGAGTATTTATTGTGAATATTTCTCCTGAATTTTATTATGTAAACATAGTATTCGTAACGAATAAATCGGCCTCTGCATTGTAGGGCTTGTTTATATGTTCAACCAGTTTTTGTAAAGATACATACTAATAATAAAAATGCGTGTTATTTATAGCATTCTCATTCAACTATGATTATTTTTCTTAATAATCTAAGTAAATATTCCAGGTGGAAAGTGAAAATATCATGAACTGAAAATACACACATCGGAAAAGTCTAGGGATATTTTTAAAAATGGCAATAATTTTTTTTAGATCGGTTTAGGGAATAAAAAGTTGACGGGTGATTATTAAACGAATGTAACTCACAACAAAATTCATTAAATGGTTAAAAATACTGAGTGCGCATATAAGCAAAACTAAAAAAAATATTGCTCTTATTTGGCACCCCGAAAAAAAATCATAATACAAAAAAATTGGAATCAGAAGAAAGTATGGCCTCCACGGTGGTTTATTACTGCCCTACATCTATCGTGCATCGACAAAATGAGATTATCAATGTCTTGTTGAGGTACATTTGC
>WOGP01007057.1:0-11993 GCA_015342065.1 Leptinotarsa undecemlineata
TAGAAATGCAACATTAATTGATAATACGAACATATACAGGTTGCCCCAACACATTCGATATCCTGAGAAAACATTGCCGTCAATACCCAACCATCTTTAGAATTATATTATTAGTTAGTGTATAAATAGAAATATAGAAATATATTAGACGATATTGTTTCAATAAAAAAACTAAAAATAAAATATGTTACAGGTTCTTTAGTATTTCGGTAATTCAAAAATGTGTTGGGTCATCTGAATTATAGTCCCAGATAGAGCATACTTTGTTAATATCCCCAACTTGTCTGTGGATTAAATAAGAATTTTTCTAATATTTTTTCTGCAAGATATTTCATGCAAATGTCACTCAGAATCGATTACAGACTCGTTTTTTAAATTCTCAGTGTTTTATCAATCGGAACATTGATGATTGTCTGAAAATTCAACAAGAATTCATTACAGATGTTATAATGGAACAACTTTTCGAAATATTGATAGATCAAGTTACAAAAAACCGATATCATTAAGAACTGGAAGGTATCGTCGCATCAACAATCAATAGCCGACTGAGTTAGACTGATGAAGCAACAGTTTATCGAAAATGTATTGTGAAGAATTTCCAATCATTATCATGGATGAGGTTCATTATTTCAATTAAGTAACGGGTCAGTTGATTTTTTTCATGAGTTATTATTTCACAGTAATTTTTCCAGGTTAACTTTTCAGTTTGCCCTTTATTGCACTCAAGTAGATGACCTGTCGATTTTGAGTTATTCACTTTTCAGATTGTAGAAAGTTAAATATCAAAAGAAATATGAAAACAATTGCTCATCAAGGAATTTGAAACAACTTATTCTTGTGATTTACCTTAAACACAATTTTGCGCAAATTTCCCCTACACCAGAGTCATTTCTGTTATGAATCGGTGTACAAGTGGAATTGAAACGACCTTAAAGTACCTGCAGATCTTTATATAATAACTAGGTTAACACACTCTCTTGTGCAATAACTAGTTTCCAAAACTGAAAGTATATACAATCTATTCGATACTAGATGTCATTTTTGTAATCCGATCCAATTATGGTCGAATACGTGGATGGATTATTATTGATTCTCAGTATTGAGGTTGTTTATTATCATCAGTTTTTTTAAAATGTTGATTGTGTAACACTTTTCTATAACATTTTTCATTCATATTTTAGGTGGTTACATATTTTCAATAGATATAAAACATCGAGTTGCAGGAAACGTTAACATTGAATCGAATGTAACAAAATATTTATAAAATAAAAACTATTAATGTTGAAGAAAATATTGAGCTTACAAGAAGCAGATGAATGACAAAAAAAAACTTTGAATGCAACACACAACATTTGAACAAATTAACATCAGGATAATTCAAAATATCCATGTCCTTGTTTTTTACTGTTTTTGGGTGTATAACTTATCATAATCTGAAGAATGAACAAAGCTCAATTGATAGAGAATTTGCTACAGAGTAATAGAGGGCTAGCTGAAAGGTTAGTTCAAATAGTCCTGTGAAATGGATCATACCTGAATGCCATTGCTGAGGCGGGAGATTGAAAACGGAATTATGAATCTAAACTGAAATTTCAGAAAAAATCCTGTATGCGTATTCATGTAGACTATTGAATATGACATCTGAATATTTCAGTCTTTTAGCGAGTCTCAAAATAAATGCAGCTGATTGCATTTGAGGTGTTGGTCACAAGTGAATTTTTAGAGATTTAAAAACTGAAATAGGTTATAATTAGTGATTTTCCTAATTCGTTCTGCAACTGTAACAGTAAAATGTGCGAACATATCGCTAATTTAACAGAGATACGAAAAATTATCTTAGCGCAACAAATCTATACCTACAACCTACATCATCGTTTATCAAAGCGTGAAAAAACATTTTACATATATTAAATGAAATGAGAGCAGATTATAATCGATTCCTCTTACCGGATAATCTCGTATCATTTGGGAATTGCGTCGGACATTCGCAATATACACAGGCTTCTTTGTTTGACAGTCTGCTAAAATAATCTTCTATTGCTTCTATTGTTTTCTGAGCTTTAACTCTTGCGGAAAGTTTCTCTCTCGAATAGCGAGTTTGGTTTTTCTTCAATATAATGTCTGCGACTGACGCTTGTAGTTTCGAACTATTTTCATAAAACAAAAACCCTTCGATTGCTTGGAGAAAAATGACAGTGGGCAAAATTGGTTGGCAAACATACACGCAGACATATTTTTATTAACATTTGTTATGAAGAACTATCAAAATTATTTAAATTGAATAAAAAAATGAGCCCTTGAATTATTCACTTTTATTCTGCCTTTCCCACAGAGCTTAGGAGTTGTAGTTCAAGTAAACGATATAGTGCAACCTACCTTCCAACAGCTTCCCTTTAATAATATATTTAGGGAGCTAACTAATTTCGTTATTCAATAATCATTTCTGATTATATAACAGGGTGATAATTGAAAATACTTCTAAATGCTACTTACTCACATATATATACAATCCATCGCTTCAAAAACACTTCACTAACTTTTTTCGAAAGCTTCTGATAATTCCTCTTCCTATCACTGTTGTCATTTAAATCAATGATGAATTCATTTCCACCATTAATATGGTAGTGTCCAATCACCTTATAGCATTTTTCAACTAAAATTACCGTTTTAATCCATTTCTGTCAGTCTTCTTTGGTAATATTATATTCTTCTTCTTCAACTAGTACTATTATCAAATTTTGGAAAATTATTTTTACGTCTGATGCTTTGTTTCAATTTTCCCCAAATCAACTCGACTTGATTGAAAACACAAAAATTGGGGGGAAATCTCAGTATGGTGTATCCAAACACTTTTTCAAATGTTTTGGCCTGTGAAAGCTCAAGTAGGTGGTTGTTCGTAAAGTTATTTTCAAAATACAAATTGTTATCCATTTAAAAACTTTTCATCTTTCTTCGAATTTTTATTCGGTACTTTGATGATCTATCGCGAATGATAGAAACCGTTGTCAAGAACTATTATACTATTCGCGTCCAAATTTGGAATCAATGTGTTTGTTTTCAAACCATTTTTCAAAAATATCAGCTTCCTTGTTCTTATGATAGTCAACATTGCAGTCCTCAAGTTTTTATCCACATATTCTCAAAGAATTCCGAATCAATCCTTCACTTTTACTTACTTTACTTTACTTTTAAACAGATAAGAAAAATGTTAAGTAATTATAACTGCACCAATATCGAATTTCAACACTCAAATCGCGATCAGTTCCTGAACTGAACATTGACAACATAACCATCCTCGCATTCTATTCGTCACCGTAACATGACTTCAAATTAAATTTTTTTGAGTCTTCAGTCAATCATAAAACTCGGTTAGTAAAAATCATCCAATACGATTTTCAAATATTCCAACTGGGGCGTCCCCCATGGGGTGAAACGGGAGCGTTTACATATGAAAATTACCTTTCCCCACTGTTTCTCCATACAGCTTTTTTTGGAGCTAAAATCCTGTATGTAGGTAGGTTTCATGTTGTAGATGTGCAATAAGAGAATATTTTTAATAATTCCTACCGGGGATCCCCCTGGGGATAAAAGGGGGGCGTTTTCATATGAAAACAATCTTTTCATCACTGTTTCTCCGTACCGCTATATTTCCAGAGGCTTAAATTTTGTATGTAGGTTCTTTGTCAATTGTAAATGTGCAATGAAATTATTTTCAAATATCTCAACTGGGCGCTAGCCGCGGGGAAAAATGTGCGTCTTTAAAACAAAATTATCTGTTCATCACTGTTTCTCTATGACTTTGAATTTCCTGTGGCTGAATTTATATTTAATACCATTATTGAACCCGTGCCGAGCTGGGGCAAGTCGCTAGTTATCAACATTCACCAATGCATGTGCATGTGCATGCATTTACATAAAAAATTCATACACAACCCGTTCGAGGATAGATGCAACTAGAAATCATCTGATCAGTTCAGCCACCTTACGGAATAATCAATGAAGGCGGGCATAAACAAGAATCCAACTTGGGTCGAATTTTGTTATTAGTTCCTTCAAAAGGTTGGCCTTTAGTTGTCGAATGAAAGATTGTACTGTGTCAATTCAATTTATCTGCCCTTGAAAATAATTTTTTTACTGCAGAGATAACCTGAATATTTCAATAATGTAAATAGTCGAATCATTTTGATTGATGTTAATATCAGTATATCGAATGACTAACATACCAATCACCCGCATCTTCATACTTACAAAATCATATCATCAATTTTAATTCAGTTTTTTGCGTTTGCGTTCCGATAGCTTTTGGTGTGATTTTCA
This sequence comes from Leptinotarsa undecemlineata, assembly GCA_015342065.1. Classification (NCBI taxonomy): domain Eukaryota; kingdom Metazoa; phylum Arthropoda; class Insecta; order Coleoptera; family Chrysomelidae; genus Leptinotarsa; species Leptinotarsa undecemlineata. The sequence goes on from WOGP01007057.1 coordinate 4,318, forward strand.
AAACATGTAGAAGAATGAAATTATAGAAAAGAATCTAAACTTGTTTATGGAAAAAGTATAGAAATTGCATGGTGAAACTCTTTCATAAAAACCTCCATCAGTTAATTTGAGTTTTACTCAAAAATGTTTCAAAACGACAATATAGTCTACTTCACAAGTTGAAAATGGCGAAAAATAAAAATAATGGTCGGAAAAATACCTGCGGTGACTCAATTGATCCAAAATGATATCTAGAAAAATGTGCTGAAACCGTTTTTCACCAACTAAGAAATTGCAAAAATTATAAACAAACTAAGATCTGAAAAAAAAGTATTTAGGTTTTTCCAAATAATTCCAAAACTACGAAGAATTGAGAAAATTAAAAAAAATCATCAAAGAAGAAGGAATTTCCAAAAAAAGGCCACACCTCTCGAAACTCTATATTTATCTTTATTTATAATTTTAATTTAATGTCATAAATAGGTCTCCACGGGTGAATTGGTGATGCTGATGCTAAATCCAAAGCGAGTACGTAACAAAAAATATTTTTTTACTGTAAAATATTAAGTTGAAAATTTATAAAAATTAGGGTGTATTCTGTAACCACAAATGAAGACCACAAGAAATGTTCAGTTTCAAAAATATTTTGCTTCAGGTCTTTTTTTAGTATACTTAATAAGACCACGTTATAGAAATTAAAAAAGTCTCAATATTTTGCTGATTATAATTTGTTTATAGTAACAAAAACTCAATAATCAACGTACCGTTGTCATTTTTGTTGATATATATTATTAATATATCAATTCATATTTCCATTCTATCAAATAAAGACATTCGGTAAGTTGAACAAAATATTTTTATCGCCATTATATTGTTTATAAATAAATAGCCTATCTAAGTATTTGATGAAAATTATAATTTTGTGGTCTTCATAATATAATGATTTCATCAACAATTTTTGATTATTTACAATCCTTTTCTCAAATGTTCAAACAATAATTTGAAAAATGTTTTCTATTTTGAAAATTATGATTGACATTCCTCTATATATAGGTAAATATTTTTAAATAATAATTTTATTGTTTATTGATTGATCAATTTGTTATTAACAAATTCCCAACCGCGATATATTTTTCTTCAAAAAATGCTAAAAATTATGAAAACAATCATTCATTTCAAACATTCGAAGATTTTTTTAAATTTTTTATTGTACTTGTGTTACAAAAGTTGCATGAAACACTCGATTGGTAAACTAAAATGAATTTTGAATACATTATCATAAAGAATTGATAGATTTTTCAAATGAGGTTTTCAAATAATCGTCATTTCCGTAACTTATTATTCAATAGTATTCGGCTATATTTGTGATAATTTTATTTACAATTGATTTGAAATGTAAATGACTGCTAGTAGTTGAAAAATAGCAAAAAAAGGTCAAAAATTTTTTTTGTTTTCATAAACTAATGTAAATATCAATTGATCAATAATAGTTACAAATTTGTTCATTTGGAATATATATCAATTCTAAATGAAAATGTTTGCCAAGTTTATTTTCATATTTTCAATAGTTTCAAAGTTATATTGATTTTATAGTTTATATATCAAGTGGTTCATGCAACTTTTGTAGCACATAATTTTTAAAAGTATAATAAAAAGTCAAAAATGAGTTTTGAGTTTTTAAAATGTATGATTGTTCAAGTAATGTTCACCTGTTTGAGAAAAACACATATTTCGCAGTTGGAAATTTGTTTTTAACAAATTGTTCAGTTGATAAAAAATAGAATCATTAATGAATTTTTTTCTGTTAATTTGTAGAGCAATGTCAGTTTTTATTTTCAAAATGGAAAACATTTCCTAACTAATTATTCAGACATTTGAAATTAAAAAAAAAAAAAAATTGGATTTTTTTTCTAAAAATTATTATAAAAAAAACAAAAAAAAAAAAAAAAATCAAAAATACTCACTTAGTCTATTTGTCCATAAACAATTTATGAACAAATAGTGCTAAACATTTTTTGTTCAACTCACCGAATGTGTTCATCTAATGCGAAAACGGTAATATGATGATAAATATTGAAAAAATAAACAATAGGTCGATTATTCTTTTTTCGTCAAACTTTTATAACGTGATCTTATTGAGTACACTGGTAAAAAGAGCTTCAGGAAGTGAAACATTTTTTGGAAAATTATTTCAACTTTTTTTTTGATCTTCAGTGAAGATGCATGTCAAGTAAAACATTGTTGATTAAAACTTACATAACTTTTCCATAATTCTCATTGAGATTTTTTGACAACCATAATAAATTTTTTATATTATTCAGAATATATCCTGACTTTTATAAATTTTCAAAATGATATTTATAAGTTGAAAATTATCTTTTTTAACGTACTCACTTTAGATGTCGCCTCCGCATCCCCAAATGCACCTGGGAAAGCCTATTTTTGACGTTGAATTAAAAATATTAGTTTTGGGGGGTGGGAACTTTCATTAGAAAATTTTCTCCTCTTCAAGTTTTTTCAAATTTTAAAATTTTTTATAGTTTTTGAAATAGTTACAGAAAATTTAATACCTTTTTCACATCTTAATTTGTTTATAATTTTTGCAATTTTTAATTATGTTAAAACGGTTTCAGCACATTCTTCTAGATATTCCGGATCATATGAGCCATAGCACGTATTTTTCCACTAATTTATTCTATTTTCCAACATTTTCAACTTGTGAACTAGACTAATAACTGAACTAGTGAAAAAAAAACCATTTCAATAAGTACAAAAAAAATAATATTATGTGATTTCAATGTTCATAAGCATATTTCTCGTTTGAATTTGTTCTGCAAATCACTGTCTGAGGTGTCGGAAACGCATTTTCGAATAGATTTGAATTTTGTATACGGGTGTTGCAGGATGAATAGTCGATAGCTGGGATGCCTGATGTCATCCGCTCGGATTCTCAAAGATCGGACTCATCCCTGAAACCTCGCGTCTCTTTCAACAGAGACGTGCACGTCAAAAGAATCGGTACGAATATAGTTGATCAATGTTTTTGCTGATCTCTGTATAAAATAACAAGTGCACTAAAAATTCGGAATTTTTTATAACTGTTTGTCGTTAGTTGACCTAGTGAGAAATTTATTTGACGAATAATCACAATCTGAGGTTAGAGACAATTGTGAATGTTTTCTCTTCTATTCAAATTTTTATCACTATACTGAGAAAAAAAATCACTGGACTCGAATTATAATCTTCACGTTATTTTATTGTCAACATATGCAATATAATTTCTGTATAATTGTAATATAGATTTGTATCTTATGATTTCAAATATTTGATAGTGTGTTAAAATTGCCCATTTTCTCATGTCAGTAATAGCTAGGAAATAGGATTTGTGGACATGACGTAATATATCAAAGATATTGATATGTTTCATACAAGGAGTTTTTTTTGAACGCGTTTCTTTTTCTAATCAATATAACAAATTTTATACATTTTATTATGCAGAGATCGAGTCAAACACTCGAATTTTTTACTCATAACGATTCATAGAGGTCAACTGACGCCAACTTTGACAAATAGAAACTCTACTAAAACAGTAATCCTTAACAATCAACAAGTCATGGAATGTTGCGAAGAAATAACTTACTTCAAACAACTTTCTATACTGCTAAGTCTAGAACTCAACTCAGGTTCGTTTTTAGTTACTGGAAAATTCAGGCCTTATATAATTTTGTTACATTCATTTTTGACGTTTGAATTTTTTTTCGTATTTTCGTTATTGAATTTTGGCATTTTGTTTGGGTTCTTTCATTAATGTCTACTGATTTGTTCGAAAAATACAAACAGGTGCACTTAGCAAATAGATGCATAAATATCTCGAAAGCCAGCTGGCGTAATAAATACTTCGATCTTCGACTTGAGTTGATTTGATCTAAGACAGACGAAAGTCATGTTCTTGGGTATGGAGAGGTCTTTTATGTTGTTGAAAAAAACATGTATTGGTTTTCCGGGGGTCGATTCAATAACCAGTAGGTTGTTGAAAAGGCTTCCAGACAACTGCGTTGAGAACCAACTAAATATAACAAACAGTTCGTTGGCCCTCAGATACTTTCCAAGAAGGTGAAAGCATGCGATCATCGTCAGAGTCAAAACAATCGCCCAATCAGTCTACTTTTGTCGGTGGCTAAGCTGGCTGAAAGAGTCATTCTGCAAAGGCTCAACGAAGAAGTTGAGGACCGAAATGTTCTAGCTAAATAACATTTCGGATTCAGGAGAGAACACTCCTCTGAGTTACAGGCTCTGAGACTGGTCAAAAACACCATTCAAGAGCTAAACAGTAACAGTAAAGTTCACGCTTAGACATCTCGAAGGCCTTCGACCGAGTATGGCACGAAGGCCTTCTACATATACTAGTCGCGTTTGACTTGCCTCGGGGCGATTGAACCCGTGAAAGACTCAGGCGATAACCATAAAAAGAACAATATCTTCTCCGGCTAGGAAAGTGAGGGTCTCTGGCAGTCACATTGTGCAAAATGCTTTCATCAACAAGCTGAATTATCTCTTCCACACCGCCCCTTTTTGATACTAACTATAGCACATTCATATATCTCGAATGCTTTAGCAATATCACGTGTATACTTTTCCACTTCCCTCTAGTACCGCTGGAGTTCTTTTTCTTTAGCGATAAAAAGTATAGAATGAAAGAATCGTATCATAATATTTTTTGAGGTCTACGGCATCAACTACTATGGTCATAATGTCTAAGATTAGTACAAAAACATAGAAAAGGAAGATTTGTTAATGGGACAAACAGAAAGTAGATTCTTGTTCTTCTAATAAAAACAACTAACTTATTTCTTGAAATTTACTTCAAGAAACTGAATCTGAAGTCTTGTAATCAAGAAGATGATATCTCTCCTTTCCTATTGATTTCAATGACTGGTACCAGACATAAGGTCATTGATCTAACGCTCCTTGAGCTAATTGACCTTCTGCAATGTCACTGGTTCCTTAAAATCTGAGAATACGAATAAATAAACAAATCTGTCCGATGTATTAATCACTTCTGGAACCGGTTAATGATGTGTTTCTTCGAACATTCCGTATGTAAACTCCAAAGGCCGCTGTTTTTAACTGTATTTGTATCATAAATAATCCCCAATAATTAATAATATTTTTTCTTCTCTATCATTATTGTTCGAGCACCTTTGTATATATTAATTGAATAACATTTCATTTTAAACTAATTGGTATAAAATAATTATATTTTTTTGCTAGATAATCTGAAGAATGTATTGGGATTGACTGAAGAAATGTTAATTCTATTAGAAATGAGATATGTATAGAAACCTTTGGAATGTTTCTTCTTGAAAGTGAAAGTGCGATTTGTTGTTCTGAAACTATAGAATAGATGAATATCATCATGATCCAAAATGTAATCACATAAAATTGTACCACAATATTTGGTTAGCTGACATTTTTAAACAGTTTTTGAATGATTAGATCTTACATTTTTGAACATATCGACGAATTGTCCCACAAGAATAATTCTGATGAAGTCTTTGGCATCACTGTTTATTCATCGTTATATTAAAGATTTTTTATGCAAACTTTCATTTCAGCTGCATTCTTTCTTGAATTTTTAGCATCAGCGCATTTTCATTGTATATTAATATTTTTCATTTCTATTTTATCCGTCAATAGTTTGTTCCTCTGCAAATTATCGTTTTTTCGCTGTAGATACGTGCTGTGACAAAATTTTTACAACCCGTTTATTTCAATTCAGAATCAAAATATAAAAAATACTGTTATTCATGAACAGGATCGAACAAAATATTTAATTTTTTTCTGAAGACAGGTTTGAAGTGAAACTTCTTTACGTGCTCTTAGGGAGTAGGCTGGTGAATGCGTGACAAGAGCGTTACAAAAAGTAGGATCTGGCGAGGCAAACGGAAGTTGAGAGGGAGGTATATCTTAGTAAAGATAGAAAGAAATAATACCCGAAATGAGCCTACCCCAACATCGATCAAGCCTTCTCTAGATATCTTTCTAATTTCCATTCGAAAACATATGTATCTTCTTTCTCATACCATATGTCTATTGTCTAGGTCTTACAGTAAACCACAATAGTTATTGATGTATCCGATAATGGAAATAATAAAAATAATTAATAAAATTAACAAAAAATATTCAAAAGTATTAATTTATTAATGTAAACCTATAATTAATTCAAATATTTGTAGAAAATAAATATATGTATATACATGTATATATTCTACATACTAAAGACGTTTTGCTTTATTCTTGTGGTCTGAAGCACACTTTTATTGGGCTTCACTTAGGAAAGTAAATGTATATCTGAGTGTCTCCTGCATAATAATGTATTTTGCATTCATTTATATATGTCTGAGAGTTGAAATCAGGAGAAAAAACAGATCCATAAGGAACCTTTTTGGTGAAAAAAATTTGTAAAATATCAGATCTCACCAGGATAATCACATCCTGGGTACAATCGTAGATATACATATTTTTATAGAGCATACTAATGTGAAGAGAGTAAGAGAATAAATGTTCATTACAGAAAAATTTGTATATGTAATCAACTTTTCAGAGGATTCTTCGCTTATAACAAAAATTATAATTGCTGAAAAATGTTCGATTGTTTTCTCTACAAAAAAATTACATTGAAATACTTCAATTAGTTTTTCTATTACTCAAACAAGGTATTTTGTAAAATCTGCATTGCACCAAACTGATATGTTTCAAATAGTTTCCAATTCGCTTATATAAATATTTTTATATGGATTGTTCAATATGTCAAATAATTTAGTAGAGGTTCAAACAAAACAAAAAAACAGTAATCGAATGAGATTTTCTCAATTTTTTTTATTTCTTCGCGTTTCATAAATAAATAATAATATTCGAAACATTTAACAATTATTTCTGAAAAATATTAATTATGAATATGAATAAAAATAATTATTTTGTTTATTATAGAAAATAGCAAGTTCATAATTCAAAAACATATCTTCATATTACTAATGTATTCAAACAATAACGATTATTTTAAGGAAAAATTATTTTTCGAACAATCACATGTGAAAAGAAAAAATGTCAAAATTATAAAATCATTTTGATTGTCTCGAATAGTTTTTCAAAGAAATAACATTGAAAATGTTAATGAACAATTTTCAAGCAATTTTTGTACTACAAAATAGTGACAATTCTATGTTCAATTCAGATAGGTAGGTACTGAACACTTCTGAGGAAGCTATATATCGTACAGTGAAACATTTTTACATATTATCAAATCAGGTTAATTTAATCAATAGACTTCGGAAGACATTTTTTTGTGGAAGAGTCAATGTTTCTTGATATTTTCTGGGCTTTTATCCTTCCACAATCTGATTGAATTGAAATCGGCAGTATTGAGGTCACCGGCCATCCCTTCTGGTACGTTTAAGAAAATGTATTATTTCGCTCGAAAGTTTTTGGATAAATATGGTTAGACATCTAAATAGTCGGATGTTCAGAATCAAAATAATGCACATGCTGTTCATGATCAACACTGCTGCGACATTTCTGATATTCAGTTTTTTAGTGTGTTATAGAACTCGTGAGTCAAGATAATGCTCGGTTTGACCAACAAATCATTTGGGACAATTTCCTCAACACAGTTTGTACACTAGTCAAATTGAGATGAG
>WOGP01007058.1:0-11993 GCA_015342065.1 Leptinotarsa undecemlineata
AAGTTTCTGTTAAACAAACTACATCCGGATATTCAAGAGACTGTAATAAAGAATCAAGTTCACTTACTTTGTTTCTTAAACTATGAATGTTCAGATGAAAGATCACAAAAAACGGCGATTTTCGAATTGGTTCATGGGAAATTAGAGAGTTTTTACCACGACTTTTTCTAGCCACCTATCACTCTTCAACAGTAACTGCTTACAAGATTTGGAAATACCCAATTTGAACGCACTGTTTTTCTTTTTGGTGTTCAACTTGTATCACTTGATATTTTGATCCGGAAATGATTCCTTCAGAAAAGACTGCATCACTTCATTATCAACCAGTCCCTTGACTTTTCCAACATTAAAAAGCCATTCCAACTCAGCTTCATTTGGAACGCCCTGTATCATCGTGGTAGGTTTCTTATTGGTTTCCGTAATTAGAATTTTGAGGTTATTACCTGGTTTATCAGCAGATGACTGGGGAACACGGTCATTGGCCTTGACTTTTTTCGCAGAGTTTTTTTGAATATCGGACTTTGGATATAGCTCGAGTAGAAAAGAAGTACTTTTTTCGTTTCGAGTTGATGCTTGGTTTGCGCATTTTTTCGTCCGATTAAATAGGAGCGTTGATAGTCTGATTGTTGGCAAAATGATTATAATCGGCAATTTGCTTTTTCAGTAGGAAAATAATTTTTTCTAGGTCATGTAGTCTTTTAGTCATCTCTTCGGAGAGTTTATGTATTATGTTATGTTTATGTTTATGTATTAGATTCACTTCGCGATCGACTTGTTGAAGTTTACTCGCGGTAAAAAGGCATCCCGATTTCGAACCAATCACAGATGATTCATAATCAAAGTCTGAGTTTTCACTTGAGTTGATACCACTCGATAGGTTGACAAGGAGATTCTGTAAAATAATATTCTCAGAAAAACTATGTGGTAAAACTCTAGTCACTATGATATCGATAATTTCGCTTTTCTTCAATTTATTAAGTTTAGGTGTTAGCACACCCTGCTCGCTTGGCGACATGTTCACGAAATAATGATTTCGATACTTCAAGACACCAAACTATATAATCAATTCTTATAATTCTTGTACATGATCTTTCAATGCCAACATTGCTAACAGACCAAGACAAACTTCTCTGTAACTTTCACTACAAGATAACCAATGGAAATCATGGTCCAAAAATTAAACTTTTTCCAAATAGCTTTCATCAGTTGTACTAAATTGAACCACGATTGCATTATAGCACTCAACTACGTATACTTACGTCTACGGCATCTGTGAGATGAACAGAAGTCTGAAACCCCGAATATTAGAAGATGAAAGTGGTCCGTTGCAAAACCAAGATTTTTGGGTTCTGGTAACAAACAATTCCGCCTGTTAACATGACAATTCAAGGTGGAGATGATGTACTTTCTAGTTATTGCCGTTATATAGCTTTTCTATTTCTCATCAAAATCAACCATATATTGAATAGTCAACCAGTCGTAGACCTGCATAAAATTTCAACTAGGTAATCGAACAAACAGATGAATATTTTTCCAGAAAATTCAAATGTCTCTTGAATCACAGAAGCAAAACATAATTATCACGTTGTGTAGCGATAAAAATCCTTACACAAAAATTAAATACACACAATCTTCTGAATGATTGTGATAGTTTTCTCATGTTGATGAGCATATGAGGAGATAATTTTTCATCAAAATTTCTGCTTATTGTGTTGTTTTCAAAGCACGAGTTTACTCAACACGGTAAAGATGCATCTGAGAGAAAGAGTTGGACATCAAGCGAATATATCTCAGATTAAAACTATTTTATTATTACACCAGATGCGGCCTGTAGAACTAAGGGAAGCATCTGCCGAGACATTGTTTCTACACCACTTAAGACGAGCGCCATAATAACGTTATTTTTCGATATATTTTGCTCCAGCTACCGTAATTTTGCGCTTCCCCATAAAATATTTGGGAGTGTCTATAATTACGACCCGCCGGTATTTTGTGTACTTGTTGATCAAATAATTGGAGTAAATAAAAGAAATACTAACCATCAACGTTTCCACCGAGTGAAAACTTTTGTAACTAGAGTTAAAAGATGAAAAGAAAATGATTATAAAGATCAATTTCATACAATTGAAAGATGCAGAAATTGTTATGAATGACTGCATGAATTCAATAATTCCTACTGTCATCCAGTGATTTTCTTCGAAATTTCCTCTCAAAAAAAGCTAATAATAATTTTGTGAGTTCTCTACTGTATTTATTCATCATAACGATGATTTCAAATAGAAAAGCAAAATTTTCAGGTCGACATCAACTTTTCTAAGATAAACTGTATTTGACTGAAATCTGATAATTTAACAGTTTGTGCCAGAGTGTGCAAAAAGTATGCAGTACAATGAAATTATAACACCTTTTGTTGTGACTTTAAGAAAGCTTGATACTCAAAACTCAAATTATCTCTGTTGACTCACATATTATGAGCTGAAATATCACTAGAAATCTAATTTTCCTTGAAACGAGTCTCTGTGACAATATTTCACGCCAAAAGTAACATAGCATTAACAAATCATTTTGGATTATATCTTCATATTTATATTCCCCTTATGATCGGATTCAATATTAATATAGTTGTAGATAATAATATCAGACGATTATATACAATATGAGTTTCATTCAATAAGATATATTGTTTCGATCAGCCTCAAATAAACCCTCATATCATTTTCTGTTACAAAACTTTCGAAAGAATTTTGGATAAATCAATAATCTTTTCAGACATGCCTCTTTTATATCTACTAATTGAAAAATGTCCAGATTACAGCTATTCGAATGGAAATTGCCCTTCGAAATAGCTTTGTTTCATATTTTGCTGGATCTGCTGGAATCTGTAATAGTTCATCTCAAATAACTATCATTTATAAAGTTTTTCATATATCCATCATTATATCACAGTTTTATTTGAAACTGCTCCATTCTACAGTGGTCTGTAGCCACTACCACATCTTTTTGCTAAGTGGTAAATAATAAGTTTATAAGCCGCTTTTTCGGTGACCTAATTTTGCTTCAGGTGTTTCCATGTGAAAACCTTTTCGCAGATTATGCTCTGGAACTTTCCCGTATTCGAAAGTTGTTGAAATTGAATCAGATGGACAAAGGCCCAGTTAAAATATTGATAATTTTACAGGAGATTTTGAAACAACTTCTGATATGTAGTACTGAGTTTTATATCAACTTTCTCTCAAGTATATACAGTGACTGAAAATATTTAATTTCATGAAAAACATGGCATAAAAAAATGTCTGACCAGCATCCAATTGAAAATATCGTACTGATCATTCCTGAAAATAATATTTCAGCTATTGTCATAGATTTTAGGAGAAGCATTTATTTCTTTATTTGTTATGGGAAACTTTCTGATTATACGTGTTATTATCAGTGCATTCCCTCATATATCAATATCCTACAACAAAAAGTTCAACCACTAATCTGCTTCGCAGATGATACTAAAATAATTTATAAATATGCAGACAGATATGATTTGAAGGCAAAAGTTTTTCTTCATTGAATCCTGGAAAACTCGTTATTTCAGGAAGGTTTATTTATCAAAACTTACAAAAATAGTAAATATTCGGGGATATTTTCTTTTCGTTGAATAGCCAGCGAAACTGCGCTGCTTCAGTACATATTATGAAATGAAGTCGCCTTCTGCTGTCTGACCCTATGCATGTTTAGGTTTTTATAACTACGCAATGGATTTTGATGTGGGTTTTTCAATAGATAAGTGATTCAAGAGAAAGGTTCATATGTATATACTATGCGTAATATAGTAAATAAATACTGAACATTTTGGAGGTATCTGATGTGATTTCGTTGATGAACCTATTTTTTGCGATCATTTGGTGAACGCTTACTGAACCCTACGAGGCAAATCAAGAAATCTACTACAGTGTTGTACAACTTAAAAGGTCTATAAAAAAAGTCCACGATGGTATATTTCTCAGTGATAATCCACAATTACCTGAAAATTTTTCTCCTCGGGAAATGATGGCTTTTTAACGAAGCGATTTTAAGCAATACAGCATTTATCCTTATCTAGTCAAACACCTTGAATACATTGTGCATTTGATTTGTATCAATATGGCATGTATTTAAAATCAATAATTTCGAAAATATAACAGATTTAAAATACACGGATATAGCAGTTGCGGTAAACGAAAGCTTACGTTATCCGAAAATATAACCTAAAACTAGTGAATTTCGAAATAGCAGAAACTAATTCTTATCAGAACTATCTGGGTGTATCTCACACATAACTCTTGTAACGCTCTTTTCGCGTTACGATCCACTCTGACGCCGAGTTCAGGTTGCCTCGTGCGCCAGCTTTCGGCGTGATGTGATCAACGTGCTCCGGATAGCTCCGGGTCACTATGGCATTGACTAAATCAACTGTAGCCAGTACGGCAGGCTTTAATTACCGTCCTGAGTTCGAATCATGGGTACCTGTTGCTTTTAGTTAGAACTAAAATGAAACAAATAAATCAAACGTTATCAAATTTATTTCAACACATCAATACAGGTATCAAGAGAAATCAATCTATTTCTATTTTTACTAGCGGGAGAAAGCAGAAAAAGGTTACGCATTCATCATGTCAAGCATCGACAAACGGTTAGGACACTACGGCAAACGGTGCGTAACCACAAGTGCTAGGTTCATTCAAAGCTTTTAAATGAGGATTCTTGATTCTCAGTTCAAAACAGATAACTAGCAATATACGGTGGTATCAACTTGAGGGGTGTTTGGCACACGCTCCTCTACAAATTATAACAACAATATAATGGTACACCTGGTATAATAATTAATCAGAATATAATTTATCACTCGGAATCAAGGGTGTTTTTCACACGGCCTAAAATATAAAACGGTCAGTTATTTGTCGAAATATCAAACAAACTGAGAAAAACAACTTTTTATCCACTTACTTATTTGTATATCGGTTTGCCTTATTTACTGGAACTCAGACTCGAACGGAGCTGGAACTAGAACTCGAACTGAGACTCAGACTAACCCCAACTGAAATGCCTTGGTAGATGCTCTCTAGGATGGGATTGTTGTTTCCTCCATTGGTGGTACAGTGTATTAACAAATAACGTATGATAGACAAATCTCATTGGCGATCTAGTATAGTACTGTTTCCTATCATTATAAAGAGAGAGAAGCGTGCTGGAAGTCCCAGCCGTACGCATCAATTTACAGGACCACATTTCACCGAAAGTAATAGAACTCAAAAGAATCAGATGACGCCTAAAGAGAAGATACACGCGATCCAGTGGATATAAGGAGTACATGCACAGAGCCGGCAGAATCAATCATACGGCAAGAGCTGCGTGCAATTCAAGAACGACAATGGACAACCTGTCTGGAAGGACTCGACACCGAAGACCAATTCGCATGGAGAATGAATAGAGTTCCTAGGAAAGGACACCAAAAACCATGTACGCTTAAACAAGATGAGCAATGAATCGTCTACACGAATCAAGATTAAGCGAAAGCATTTGCTGACAACTTCGAAAGGCAGTGTAGAGAAAATGATGTCTCGTTCACGAACAAACTAGAAGAAATTGGAAACGAGGTCGAAGAGAAGGTACGAAGGATAAGACGGTAATGAAGGGATAAAACGAAACGTCTGACACCGACATCACCCGAAGAAGTAAAAGGCATTGTGAGGTGCCTAGCCACTCGGAAAGCCCCAGGCCCGGACCAGATTGCGAACTGTGCACTGAAAGCCCTACTAAGGAAGGGTATCGCGGCAATGTCGAATATCATTAACGCTAAACTCAGACTACAGCGTTTTCCGTTCTCCTTCAAGGAGGCCATGGTCATTCACATCTCGAAGCCAAAGAAGAATCACCTATTTCCAGATAACTACAGGCCAATCGGCTCATCTCCTTCCTTGAGGAAAGTGGCGGAACGTGTCATCCTGAAGATATCAGAGGAACAAATCAGCTAACTAGGAAGCCTACCAGATGAACAGTTGGATTTCAGATCATAACACTCGACAGTGCTGCAAGTTATGAGGGTAGTAGACCTTGCGACGGAAGGCTTCAACTTTGGCAGAGAATACAACACCGGAGCGATTTTCTCCATGTCTCCATGTCATTCGACAAGGGTTTGGCATGACTGACTTCTGGCCAAAATAAGCAATTTCGGCTACATGAAACAATTGGTAAGATTAATCGAGACTCTTCTAGCTGACAGGATATGCCGATGCAGAGTAGGACAAGAACTCTCAACCAAGAGACTACTGGAAGTAGGGGTCCACAAGGTGCAGTTCTGCTGGCGAATTAAACAAGCCAAGCGTACGTCACTAGATACTTGCAACAACAGGCAGATAGATTAGATGGATGGGCCAACCTGGAAAAGATAGTATAAACCCAGACAAAAATCAGGCGGTACTATTCACCCAGAGGCAGACATAATCGAAAGGAAATGTTACTTTCAACGGACAAGAGATTCCATGAACCAACGTCTAGGGAAGTCACCCTAGACAAAAGATCAAAATTCAGGTCTAACGTCCGGTAGAGAATAGGAATTGCAAGATCTGCCTGACAACATCTATTACTGATAATAGGTCGACGAAGCAACATGGGACTGATGTTAAAGACCGTACTACCACCAATAATCCTGTATGACTGCACTGTCTGGGGCCAGTGCGCAGCGACATGCAGAAGACAGATCCAGTCGTTCATGAACTCGTGCCTAAGAGCCGCCGTAAACGCTCCAAGATATGTACCGAATAGGTATATATTTCGGGTTCTAGACCTGAACATACACTACGTATACGCATATATGAGACAAGACGCAGAAGAAGCGTTTGACAGAATTCGAGCGCACGACAATCTAGCGCTATGCGATCTATACGATACATTAAACAGTGATGATCCTTGATTCCGAGAGAGAAGCCAACCAAGCAGAACCAAATTCCTCCTCCGAAAGTCGCTGTCAGGCGTCTCCGGTATGTATAAACATTTTTAACAGATTTTTCAGGTTCAACGAGAAACACTCGACAGAGAACTGTTTTTAAACTATAGTATTCGTTTAGTTTTTGGAGACCAAATGCAAAAATTCAGTTAGGAAATCCAAGATGAAACAAACCAGTGGCTCAGATTAGAAAGTAAAAGCACCTAACCGACTTTCAACCAAAAGAGGTCAGATATCAATTTTGCTGAAATGCCTATCAGCAAGAATCGAGGGCCGCTCACGTAAGATCGGGGATGGAAGGAATGGAATATTAAGTTTTCAACACAAACTAAATTTTTCATTCCAGGGCAGTCAACCTGGGAGGGGACGTAGGAGGAAGGGCGCTTCGCTATATAGCATTTTTTGATCAGCAGCGATCGCACCCTACAAGGAAAATAAAGTTTCATATCTCTGGTGTGAATTTATATATTCAGTTGTGCATGGAATAATATATAAAAAATGAATGAAAATTCATACAACCAATATCAAACATTGAAAACCATAAATATGTTTCCAAAATTAATGAAATGAAAGGATAAAGGATTTCCAATACTATAACCACAAGAATGTTTATTTGTCATACACTTTGAAAATTGAACTAAAAACTCTAAATAATGGAGTACAATGAATTATAGAACAACAAATTTTCAACATGTGATGTACATTATCTTTCAATATGTTTTCTTTATGTAGGGATCTTATGTGTAGAACATAAATCATTCAGGTGGTTCCTTATGTTTTTTGTATATTAGTACATTTATATGTTTGTATTTGAATCCGACACACTGGTACTCCAGACATTAATGCATCAACGATCACAAAAGAAAAAGAATAAGGACAAATTCGATTTTTTTTCTACCACATGAAGCTATATTCTCTGTATAGATACCCGTTAACTAACCACGTTGAATTTTCAAATACGTTCCTGATTTGCATATGTATTTTTTTACGTTTGAGGTCATAATTATTGAATAATTTTTTCCGTTGATCTCATTTTCCAAAAGTCTTCATTTCATAAAATATTTCCTTCGAACAGAAATACATTCAATATGCCCCAATACCTGTTATACAAAACTTCATTTTGCCAAATTTCAAGGATAAACATAGAAGTTGCAACAAGATAATTCCAAAAGTGACACCCCAAAAAGATACTCGAGAAAATTATGCAAAGTCACATCGGAGTTGAATTCACTTTATAATTTTCTTCAAGTCGGAGGTCCTTCCAACTTTTATCAATCTTGAGAACACTCAAAATTCCCCTTGAACTAAATTCTAACTTTCGAATATTTTCCCGAGTATGCCAACCCAGAATAAAAGAAAAATCCAACCAGGTTAAAAGTTAACGACAACACCCCAAAATTTTATTCATGGACAAATACGCTGTTTGGACATGAAGTTATGAAAGACGTTTTCACAAACCTCATTAACAATGGAAGCGTTTGCAAACTTCCTAATTCACTCAAGAACCACAAGGGTTTTGAAATTGAGTAATCTCATTGCATTGCAAAACCAAGCGAGAGGTAAAACTTTGTGTGCAAGTTTCTTACCAGGAAATGGAAATTTTGTCTGATGACAAAAGTTTTGGTCTCGATATTTTCGGTGTTATTTACAAAAACGTATTGTGTGAATTTCAGAGATATTTCTGACTGTTTGTATTGTTATTCATTGGCATGAATTTTACTTTCACACTTCTTTATATATTTTTAATGACAAAACATAAACACTACAGGAAAATCCTGAAAGTGTTCTAAGAGCGGTACCTGTGCAAAAGAAGCGATTCACTTTGGATTTTGAGAAACGTCCTCAAATGTGTCAAGTCATTCAAACACTTACCGTGAATGTATCATTAGAAGAGAGACGAATCTCCAACCTTTCTTCGATTTCTTTCTTATGTTCCAAACTATCAAATTGCAAGTGAACTGAATTTCTACCACCGTGAAATCTAAAATCTATTTGAATTAAATAAAATACAATGCGCTAATCACTATATTTGATGAAAAATGATACTACGTTTGGATGGAAGTTACTTGCTTGTTATATTCCTTATTATGAATGTGTACTAAATACTTTACAAAATGAAAAATACACAAACTTCAAAAAAATATTTCTTCATCGATATTTCTTTGATAACCTCTGTACACTCTCTCGAATTGTTTGTTAAAAAATAGTATAAATTGCATACAATTAATTATATGAATGTTCATTCAATATTTTTTTAAATTATTATCCATTTGGAACATTTTTTAATTCAGGGGAGTGAAAATCTATAAATGCCAGGGATCTCATGTAACTTCAAAAAACTATATGAGATAATTATGAGATGAAAAAAAATCAGATGAATACGTTATATCGTGAAAAAATTAGTGATACTCGATTATTTGTTTCAAAAGACAGTGTTTTTCAACGAACTTTTTTAATATCTTCATCCTCTATGATCTGGAGAATTGAAAATTTTGATTTTTACGGACAAAATGCTACAGAAAAATCTTAAGGGTACTTTAATAGCGGTGCCTGTGCGAAAGTAACGACTCATATATGGTTTGAATTACTGAATTTTGAATTCATTTGGAGAAAGGTTCGCAGGTCTCCAAATGAAAGAGTTCTCAAACTGTGAAGTTCAAGGTATACTGACTTCAAACTCAAAAATGATGAGCAGCTTCAGTTCGTCGTGTATTTATGATATGTATAACTTAACCGTGTTAGGAATCACACGTTGAAAGGTAAGACTTCGTTAGTCCTTAGCTCGCACAAGTTTCTCAACTTCTGAGAGTTATCGTTCGTATGGGGGTGACAGCTAATTAACAGAAAAACATATTTTAATCAGATCTATAAAAGAGAGAAATCCCCAACCTTTTTTCGATGTTTCAAACTATCAAGGTTGCAAGTGATGTTCACGTCTCAAATTAGGCGGATGGCTCTATTTTGGATGGAATTCAGCAGCTTCAGCAACGGAGCTACATACATGAGTACAATACTCAGTATATAGCATCCGAAGTTGCTGAGGTATACACGATTTTCTGGTTCGGAACAGTTTTCCAAGCCTTTGAGAAGCAGCCTCTGCATTTCTAGCGACATGATTATGTCAAAGCATATTGGTATTCACTTCAGCCACCAACAAACCCATCGAACTAGGAAGCGGAATTGTCTGTCCTGATATTATCATATTCATTTCGAAAACTTTTATCTTTTTGGAGAAAACCGATGCCTGAGATTTTGTAGCATTGAATTGAACCTGATTACTTCCACCTGAATTTTAAATAACTTCTAAATCCTGATTTACATATGCAACCCTCTGCTGCCGGTGAAGATGTGCATCTATATCCGATGTTCTGGAATCCAAATGGAATAACGAGACAAGTGTAGTGTCATCAGCAAAGCAATATATCGGATTCGTCGTTATTTACGTCGTTGATGTACAATAAAAAGAGGGTTGGAGACAATATGAATTCTTGGGGAACACCAGCGCGCAACGTTGGTGGTGAAAGTATTCGAAACGTATCCATGGACGGCCACTTGCAGAGTGGCCACTTATCAGCCACACTGACAAGTGAAAATATGTGATTATATGAAATTCACAACCTTCGAGATTGCATCCCAGCTTCTCGATTGCGACAACACGACGGAGCATTCGCGATCAGTACTCGAGTAATTTCTCTGAATTTATTCAGAATCCGAGACAAATAACAGATAACGTCTGTCTGGAGACAGAAATGGGTAAATGAAATTTAGGCTTGCTAAAATAGGAGCACTGATCAATGCATTTTCAATTTTATAAAAAGAAAATTCACAATCACCATCCCAAACAAATTTTTCCTTTTCCAACAAATTACGATGGCCTCGACCTTTACCGTATCAACAACAATTTCAAATTTGGTTCACAACAAAACCCAAAATGAACACTTATCCTGGTACAGAGTCAGATTAACTACCTTCAAACTTTCGAAAATTTTCTGTGAAACTTTCACGTATTTTCTGAAAGTCGACGTTAACACAACTATGTCATCGAGTTACTTTAAACAAAAAGATTTTAGCGTTGGATCTGAAATGTTATCGACTAGTCTCTGGAGAGTTGCCAGAGCGTTGTGCAGCCCGAAAGGCATTCGCACAAACTGATACAACCTCGTGATGTAATGGCCTCGAATGTAGTTCTTACTCAATCTGTCAATGTGCACATTGTATATCTAGTGAGGACAGATATACGAATGAGCATCGCGCTGAGTAACTATAATCAAGTTTCGGGACAAGCAAAACCAGCGAACTCCATCTGCTATTAGGTTTTTTTAACGCCCAGTTTGAGCATTTTATCCAACTTTTGATCAGTTGATGCTTGTTTTGAACGTTAAACTGAATAATATCACTGTTTATTCGGTTCATCCGGAGTTATCTTGATTTTATATTCCACACTTCTCGTTCACTCAGATTAATATTGGCAGAATACTCAATTCGACGTCTAAATGGCATTCCAAGATATATCGTATTTCGGGAACAACGTACATGTGTATTAGTTTCTTCATATCTTCCAACCGGAAAGAATCAAATCTTCAGACTATTTTTCGAATTTAATATAAAACATAGACATTTCATATATTTCAACCCGAACCACTTATAATTAATTTTGAAATACCACTATCTGATAAACCAAAGAACTTGAGGCCTCAAATGTGAACTTCAACATATGGATACTCTCCATCACCAACCTATGCAAGTATATAATCTAGAACACCTTTGGAATGCGAATGTTTGACCGAAATGCCATTAGCGAGGTCAGTAGCTCGATCATATATTGGCTTTTCGAATTGCGTTTCCCTGTGGCATTGATTCTGAAGACATTTCCTTGATTGCCATTACTTGAACTGTTTCGTTTTCTCTTGAAGGTAGGACAAGAATTTTTTATTGGAACTACTCGGCCACATCCGATACAGTCATTTTTAGGTCCCAAATCAAATAACAGATCTAGAGTTACATTTTGGTGAGATGTATA
>WOGP01007059.1:0-11993 GCA_015342065.1 Leptinotarsa undecemlineata
AGCTTTCCAGGGTTGCACAGGGTGATACTGGCAGGATTGCATCCTTTGATTTTCTCTTTAGAGATTAAGCATGGGTGTGAAGTTTGGCTAATTCCGCAATTGTCGAAGTCGTCAGGCCGTAGGTGACACTGGGTCCTGAAATTCTTAATCCAGCCACTTCTTTGGCTAAAGAGTCGAAAATGCGATTATTTTCACTCCTGTCGTGCCCTTCAACCCACCTCAGGATAACGTTATTATCTACGGCGGCTTTGACTGAATCTTGGTAACACTCTAGTACTAGCCCTGAGAAACACCGATAATTGCAGATGTTTTTGCGCTCACTTTGGAAACGCTGGCCGAATCCTGAGAGATTGATCAAAATAATATACTACAGTCTCTCAGGGATAACACACAATAACCACTTTCATTTCTTTATTTTTGTCGAGAAATAATAACTTATTTCGGAAGCGATTTTGATCAGGTACCTCAATTACGTTGTGCTTTCAATATAGATAAATATGGCCCTACACAGCATGAAATTTCAATGAATATTTTCGAAAATATCACAAATTAGCGCGTCGAAGGGCGCTCTTCTCCCTATAGCGATTGCACACATTCACATGTATATTCAGTATCAGCATCGCACCCGTGTGGAGCCGGGGTGAGTCAGTAGTGATTCTATATTCCGTTACTCAAAGTGAAATAAATCAATCCAGAGATTTTTTCTCAACCAGGAAAATAAATCCCATCATTGGAGATTATTCTATTAACTCATTTGGGTATTTTTACTTTCCAAAATCTGACAGAAAATAAAAATTCTAATGAAAAACTTGATACAGTTCTAGGAATGGCAAATATTTCGGTTCACTATGATAAGTTACTGTGTAAATTGTAAGTATTTATCAGTAACGTTCATTCAATGAGTTTGCTTATCAAAAAATATCAACAATGAAAATATCTCCGGACAAAAAAATTTACTTTCGTTGTATTGTTTTTCAGAAAATCAAGATTAGCGAGCATTTGTACTCTGGAGTAATAGATTGTCACATGCCAAAATTAAAAACCAAGTATAAAGTGACTTTTACCGATGAGAGTTATGGCGGAACATTCAAAAATAAGGTGAATTTTAATTTTTCCCAAAAATGTTTATTTATTCGGAATAATGGGAAAATAAAATGCTTTAGAGGGAGTCAATCCGAGCAGACAAGAGATACTTTTTTTAGTCTTCCTATTGAAGGGATTCGCTTTGGACCTTGCATGGGACTTGGGAATAACTAGGGTTTAAAGAAATGAAAATATTTGAAATTTCAAATGTAATCAAGTGAAGAAATCCGAGAATTCCTTAATTCGCGAAATTCTGAGTAATTAAAAAATTATTGATTGGATGAAAATGAGAAAACTCTAGAACCTCGATAGATTACTAATGAAACTTCATTTTCTAAGGTACCCCATCTGGTTGACCAAGAGAACGAATGGGCGTAAACCATCATATATTGCTATGAATAAATACTGACATGGTCAAAAAGTATAAGATAATAGGTACATAAGGAAAGTGTTTCATTGGTTTTCATGATGATGATGATATGATTTTAGGAAGTGACTTATCCTGAAGGAAGAGTTCTAAAAGCAGATGTTTTGAAAACACCCAAGTTTTTGAGATAAAGGGTACTTTAAACGTAAATGGAAATACACTTTTTCATAGATTTTTCGGAAACTCATTAAAAAAAACTCAATATTTTGATAGAAGGTTATGATATACAATGTTATGATTTTATGAGAACAGACGTGAATAATACAAAGTTAGTAGTTGATATTTCTTCGAGATTCTTGGAGTTTTCCACACATCGTTTGCAAAAAATATCTCAATTGGAATATCTATTTCCCTGATATGAAGCGTGGCAATTCAAACCATTATTTTTTTCAATGGACGCCCCCGTCAATGTTTCCACTGTTGGTAAATGTTTAGCATAAGGAGGTATTTTTTTGTTTCTGAAAATTTGTCACGTTGTTGCTGAAAGAAAGAAAATCATTGGAAAAACAGATCACCGTAAATGTCATCATAAATATCATATGAATAGAATTTCAGCAGAAATATTTGAGACATTCAATACCAAGAGTAGGATGAAATGTTTGTACTATATGGGTAATAAATACAAATAAATAAATAAATAAATAAATAAATAAAATGTCAGTGTGAACTGAAAATTACATATCTTAGACAGGAGATTTCAGACAGAGGCATTAACATGACAAAGTTCAAATACCAAAAACTAGATTTTCTCAAATGAAACACCCAATATGTTACTCTACCATTTAGGAAAACTACTATATTTCTTTAATTTTTGTTAATATGGCTTAGCCCCTGAAATTGACAGATTTTATGAAATTTCCAATGTCATTTTATTTCAAGTGAAACTGCGGGTTCATTAGTTTAATATTGACAAAATTCAAGAACAAACAGTTTTCCATAAGTTATGCTCCGTACCAAATGCTCACTAAATTATATCTAGTGCTAAAATAATACTAACCGGTTGCTTGTGAACTGGTTCATGGTGCGCAAATAAATGCATAATGCGAATCTCAGTAAGGTAATGAAACAGTTATCAAAGTGGACTTAATACTCAATTTATTACTCAATGATCGATAAGTTCTTCGAGAGAAAACCTAATGGCTTCATTTACCCCAATATTTTTGAAAAACGAGTTCTCATAATCAAGTATGCATTTACACATTCGAATCAAGCAAAGAATGTGGTATTTACATGTGGCCACTTGGCTCACCACGTTTGACAAAAATGGAGTTTTTTATGTAGGGCTACGTGAAAGATCAAGTTTATAGTATACCCCAATCGATAAAGGAGGATATGAAAAATTGAATTGAGGGCATATTATGAAATATTCCAGTCAGCATGTTGTAGCGAGTTAATGAAGAATTCAAAAGCTAAATGCAATATCGTTTGGAGGTAGCCGGCGGTCACTTTGAGTAGTTGTTATAAATGTGTTATAGTTTTGGTTTTATTGTTTCAATAATTTAGTCTCATGAATAAAAAATCCGTTTAACAGCTGTCGCCCCCTTATAAATGAGTAGCCCTCAGTGATCAAAACTCGTGAGAGTCGAAAGTTAATGTGGTCCTAGTTTTTCACGTACGATGTCTAGCACTTTCTCTCAGAAGAAAGATTATGCAGTAGCTATGTTTCAATCACACAAGACCTGTAGATAAAATAATTGAAAAGCTATACTATGGTCACCTGGTCCTAAATACTTTGACTAAATACTCAAACAGTGTCAGTTTTGGAGACTATTTTATGTTATCCAAATTTGTAGGGATGGAGTAGTTTTAAAAATGGTGGCATAACATACTGGGTGTTTCATAAATAAATCAAGTATTTGATATTGAAATGTTATTAAGTTGATACCTCTGTATGAAATCTCCCGTTTGAGAAATTTAACTTTCGGTTCATACAATATTGGTTCCAAACATTTCAACTTACTCTTGGTATTGTATGTCTCAATTCATTCTGCTAAAATTTTATCAAAACATTTTTTTGATGACTTTTGTGGAGGTTTTTCCAAAGATTTTCTTACTTTCAGCAATAACTTGACAATGTCGAAAAATGTTTGAAAAAAGGATGTGAATCATTTTGCTCACTTCAACGGTTCAAAATTGTACACAACATCCATTCAAAGAAATTATGATTTGTGTTTCCCCGCTTCAAAGGAATACCTTGTATATCTCGAAGTATTTCTAAAATTAGCAACCGAATAAACCATATAACTTTTATCTGAAACATTTCATCATACTACTCATTATAGGCAAGATACTCTAATTCTCACACTAATGGGCTACCCTCTGTATCGATATGATAACGTATTATGAAGTTGACAATTTGTTGAAATGTATGTAACATGCTAGGCGGTATGGATCCCTACTCCGTGGAATCCCATAAATCATCAAGTGACTGGAATTTTCACTCTAAATGCTGATTTAGTAACATAATTAATATTCAAAACACATATTTGAAATAATCCCGAAAAACGTCAAATGTCAGTTATAATTTGACATTCTTCAACGTGAAAATATCACCCCTACCTTCAACCCCCTTCGAATGACTAGAACAACCCCCAATTTTTTTAATGAGAAGTATATGTTTCTGATATCTCGTTTGAAAGGTCTTTATTCTCTATTCAAAAATGTTACCACTTTCAAGTTTATTGCAACAATTGATAAAAATAAATTAAAATCATGTGGATACCAAAATGGACACTGAAACTAAAATGTAATGCTGCAAAACGTAATGAAATTTGGAATACGAAAGAGAACTATGGATGTCAACGAAGTGAATGTTCAAAACATTCACCGCGAACGTCTAGGCAACATCTCAATCTCGTGGAAAACTGTCTTCTAACAATATTTAACATATCAGTGTTGACCGACCTAATCGCAAGCGTTATTCGTTATTTCAAGTCATTCAGATCTAAATGTTTGGTTTGGACACATGGGACATACGCCCATAAAAATGAATTCAATGATAAAAGATCAGGTGATCGCGCAAGCCATTCAATCGATCCTCGCCTCCCTATCCACCGATTGGGAAATGTATCGAATTATTGTTCGATATCAACTTGGTAATGTAGTGGTGCTGACTCCTGCTGAAACTGTATCGTATTCACTGGAACCTGATGGTTTCCTGGATCAGGATATAAATTTGCTGAACTCGGAATGAAATCAAGTGCCAAGTAGTACCAAATAATTATAACCAATCAAGTTGCCCTAAATGAAAGAGGGACCAATGATATGATTTTCTACAATCCCTGCCCAAACATATATCTTTTGAGGGTATTGCGTGTGTTCTCTCGTCCAATGAGGATTTTCCGGTGACCAGTAGGGGCATAACCGTTGAGAGACAAAGTAAACTCATCAAAAAACATTAAAGTCTCACAATTGAATGATATTGTTATCCAACATGTTCATCATTTCCTCACAAAAATGAGTTTTTCTATCAAAATCGTCTTCCATGAGCTCATCATTCCTTGAGATATGGGCGCTGAATTAGGAAATTTCACATGAAATAGGTGAGCTACTTTCTCTTATGTTCGAGTTTTATCTTCGAAGTTGACAAACTTCAAACTTGAATTAAAATACTGACGACTAATGTTGTAACATATAAATAAAGTTGACAAAGCGTTTTGAACTAAGAATGTCATGGAAATTATACGCAGTTTTTTGAAAGATACAATTTAAAAATTATATTACTATGTCTTTTGCTTACTTTCTTATCATCAATACCTCAACATGAAATAAGTTTTGAGATATGAGAACGATATGTCACAAACCTATACTTCTCGTTTGAAAATTTAGGGTTTGTTGGAGTATATCAAATTATAATTTAAATTTGACGTATTTCGAAATTTTGTTAAAATATGTACCGTAACCGAAATGATGAATTTATTCCATTATATCCGTTGGAAGTTCACTTGCTTTAGATATTATTCCATTTGGCTTTTACACACGATATATCTTGTTTGAAGGTGGATGAGAATGTTTCGTGGTGAATTGCATCAGTTTGAACTTCCATTCCAAAAATTATATAAATTGATTTGAAATCCCTGAAAGAATCTGTAAAAAAGTTTAACTGATTTATTGTCATTATCAACAAGAAAAGAAAATTAAAAATATAAAAATTTAAAGATTCCAAACCAAGTTACTTCACGACGTTTTGATTCGAGTGATAAATCACTCAAAGACGATTGTTGATACTAATAATCGAAACGTCATGAAGTAAGTTGGTTCAGAATCTTTTATATTTTCATATTTTCAATTTTCATTTCTGGTTAATAATTTTTTAATTTTTCAGCTCGTGTTAGTATTTGAATTTTTTTTTTATTGTTTCTTGTATGTTACTTCATTGTTATTTCAGTTCTTTGCTTGATAAAATTGTTTCTTCAGCTTATCGTTTCAATTTTTTTACATATTTTTCAGGGGTTTCATATGAATGTATATGATTTTAGACAATGGATGTCCGAACTAATGAAACACACACTATGTAGCCCTCGATGACTGAATAATAAGCGATACCAATATATTCAATGATCTTCCAGAATAAATCAATTGTATTTTCAGACTGATCCCTGTCAACTGTCTTGATAAAAATTGACCAAACAATGATACCAACTTCAAGCACAACTGATAATCATTTGAACTTTCATGAGTTTGATTCTTCATGAAACTCGAATGGAAATCATATCATTTTGTGCATTCTATTCATGAGCAGGTAGGATGATATATATTCGTCAATAAACTCACCTAAGATATCTTGCTGTGGAAACCATTTACTTATTCTGATGTTATCTGCTTTTCCTGGAAGAAAGTCTTCATCCCAGTTCCACAGCACTTTTTGTTTGATTTTTCCCAAAGCATTCAGAAGAGCCGTTTTGGTTTCATCACTCATTTCAGAAGGTTTGACATTGGAACCCAAACTGAAGTAAACTACTCCCTCTTCTGCGTTGTCAATGTAGTCTTTCAGGTCTCTTGGCAACTCATTTTGAGGATTTATATGGAATCCACCGATATTTATCATATTGGGTACGAATGGCACTGGATTGTTGACACTTTCATGTGAGTTCAAAAGCAGAAGAGACACATTTGAAAGAGGTCCTTCCTCACCAACACAGTGGGGAAAATGTTTCTTAGCAAGTTTATAATGGAAAGGAAGAAACAAGAACTTTTCTTTGAGTTTTTTCATTGAGTACATCAACACATTCATTAGGCGTTGCCAAAAATCCATATTATCCGTGTAACTCAGGTGTAAATCTGGAATATATGATGGTGGCGATGGATTTCCTACCAACGAATTCACCCATAAGTTAGCACCTATCGTACTGACTAATACTAACGGTGTTTTATAGTGGCAAGCTAGGACCATTAAGGCATCATTTCTGAAATATTCTAGGATCACCAAATCGAATTTCTCTTGAAGAATATTCGACTTTTTCGATATGATACTTTCCAGAGTTAAATTTGTTATCACTTTGCCTATAGTATCCATAAATGGTGCAGTTTTGAATGGATTACTTTCGCTCACCTCAAATAAGTTGGATTTTCTGAGGACTAAAAAAGATTTAAGAATGATATGCTATCGGATATATCTAATTGAAACATTTTTTTTTGTAATATTTTGAGGAAAATTTGTTCAAAATCATTTTTGAAAATATCCTACTGAATGAGTTCAATTTTACTATATTATGGGGAGATTTTGATACTTATTAAAATCATTCACTGATCAAAAATAGTAAAAGTATTATCATTATTGAATTCCAATGATTATCATTATCAAATAATCTACAATCTTCAATTACGCACATGACATACTGTGGTATACATATTTTTTGTCTTTTTCGACAACTTTCACTTTTTTCTTCAACAAATAACGAATATAAAATTTTTTTTCAACTCAACGACAAATGAATAATAGTTGCACAAAGAAACTTTCCTGCACAAAGAAAATTTCCCTAAGTTATCTCACTGGTGCGATATTGTTCCGTCCTTTTCATAAAAGAGGACGTATGCTTCTCCACTCACAAGCGATTTCGGTGAAATTGGTGACGAATCCAATGATATATATATACACTCAAATTACTCCATTATACTCTAGTTAGACTACTTCTATAATTCCGAAAGAAGAATATATTCAAAACAAGTTTCTTTGATATTTTAACTTTAAAAAAATCATAAATGGCCTCGATTAAGAAATATCATCATCAGATCAAAGACGCACTTTGTCATCCCTAATATTTATACAGGGTGGGCCATCGAAAACTTGATATGGAGGTTTTGGGTACTAATTTTGCAAATCCAAAAAATATCTTGGAATTCTCTAAACAAAGGTATACATTTTTTTTTTATTTGGACGTATTCTAGGAGGCAATTTAACCAGCCAAATGTATCTGGAGCTTGTGGAAGATACTATTAGTACCCTTCTCACTGATATTATTTATTGAAAATGACCACAATTATCGGGAGGATCTGTTGATATTATAACAAGATGGGTTGGGAGCCGAGGAACTATCGAATAGCCACCACGATCACAAGACCTTTCGCCGTTAGATTTCTTTCTGTGGGGTCATTTGAAAAGCAGAATTTACTGTACTTCTGCATCACTAGAAGATTAACCGCAATGAATCACAAATGAAAGTCGCCAAATCACTCCAGAAATGCTTCACAATGTTCGAAAATGCTTCCAGTAGAATCTCTATTTTTATATGGAAGCTGGAGTTACTCAGCTTCCAAACCAATATGGTTTGTCCAAATGAAAAAAATATATACCTTCATTCAGAGAATTTCAAGATCTTTCAAACGGTGTGCGACTCACCGCCAGTTCCCTATTGAAATTCCAAGGGTTGTTCACACCTCTGCTCCGGGGTTAAAGTGACGACTCTGTGGGAAAAAACTGTCCCCCTTCTAATGAAAATCGACATGTCTGATAGTTTTCTAAGATTTCCAAGATTAGTACCCAAAACCCCCATGTCAAGTTTTCGATGGTCCACCCTGTATATAAAATAATCGATGATCGTATTAACTACCCTCAAAATTCCTAGGCTTGATTTCGTTTCATGTTCCTTCGCGCCCTACTCGACGCTATGTTTAATATTTCTATGTCATTATCTATAACAAAAACTCCGTTCCGCAACCATCTTGATGTTAGCTAATGAATTCAATTGAAATTGAACAGTTATTGATTGGTCTTTAATGCAGTCCAAATTTTATAACGCAAT
Organism: Leptinotarsa undecemlineata; assembly: GCA_015342065.1. Classification (NCBI taxonomy): domain Eukaryota; kingdom Metazoa; phylum Arthropoda; class Insecta; order Coleoptera; family Chrysomelidae; genus Leptinotarsa; species Leptinotarsa undecemlineata. The sequence continues at coordinate 8,752 of WOGP01007059.1, forward strand.
ACTGAATAATACACTGAATATATCTTCGTGACAATGAATCTGTAACACGACACTTCTGATAGTATTTATCTAGCTAGTATTTATGTAAATGAAACATATATTTTTCAAAGCAACATTTACAGTATCTATAATTTTGATAATGAGAATTTTTGTAATGAAACTATTGAGTTTGTATGGATCAAAAGAATAAATAACTTTCATTGATAATATTTCATTCATATTCTGAGCAGAAAAATATCGCATATGTATGTGATAGAACTGGCCGATACTTGATGCTATTGAAGCTATTGTATAGCGAAACACGTGTCGCTGTTTTGTAAACTGTCAACTGAAAATCACACAATTAAGTGTTTTTTGAATACATTAAAATATCGCATACTCACTTTTTCTGATATCTGCGAGTCCTTCCAGTACAATACCGGAGTATTTTCCATTTTCTGTTGGCTTCTTATCCTTATAAGGACTAACTATTGTAACGTCGTGACCAGCATTAACTAATCCACGGGCTAACGCACTACCGATAATAAAATGACTCGGCGAAGGTACAGGAAACACAAGTAAAATTTTGTACGTGTTTCCAAGACATATTGCGTGAAGAAAAATAATAAAGTGAACAGTTTTCATATTCTCTGTGGAAACAATGAAATGAAACATATAAAAATATTGACTTCTCGATAATGAGGACAACGAACTGCTGATTATTCTCGGAATACTTTGCTGGAACTATCAAGATGTGGTGTCGAAAGAACTTCCATGCTTATTATAATTATATAATCCATCAGCCACAGAGCCTGATCTACACTTCACAGTAGCGGGTTAGTATTATTTGTGAATATGAAGAAGAGAAGCAAATCGAAAGAAAAAGGAAACGGAAAATATACCTGTTCAAGAGATCTGTTAAAATTTTCATGAAACAACATTGGAACAAGTCAGGAACATTTATTTTTTGACTTTGGGTCAAAGTCAGTACTGAGGAAGGTTTATAATAGAAGCAAAAATTATATTTCAGTGAATATCGTTTCAAAGTACTCGATTATATATATCGCAATCACATGTTAATATACTTCCCATGCGTCTGTGAATCCTATTCTATCCTTTTCACTTTCTCTTTTTGTTATTTCGCTACTACCACTGTTGGGACCAATCGTTATCACTATTGCAACGCCTTTTCGTGAACTCCATAATCCAAAATCATGACAAACACTTCAATTACACCTATTTCACTTATTGATGTCGCTTTATATTGAAAGATGTCAACGAGGGTCCCACGGACATGCGCTTCTGGCTATTGGCCTTGTTAGTGCGGTGCAGCCAATTATAAGAATGTGATGATTGCCAAAAACGACACAATGCACGAAGTCACGAACAGAAGCCAATCGCACATAATTGTGATTTCATTCAGGAGACTTATCATCCATAGGTAGTAACTAACATGATTACTGAGTGACATTAACGTGAATATTTCATACGAATCAGTGAAGGTGAATTAGCAGACAAAACACTCAAAATAGAGGAAAATTGCAGATACGTGTTTCTGGTCTGGTTACACTAGTCGAAACAAAGTTTGACCTCAACATTGAAGTTTGAAATAACGTTAAACTAGATCATAGGTGAATAGAAAAAAATATATTCATCAAAACTCTTCCAAAATACAAATCATGAATATATAAAACAACAACAAATGTTACTTGACGCTCCGGGGCAACTTCATTGATTTCAATGGCGCATTTGCTTTCTCAACTGCAGGAAAATCCGGAAAAACCTGCAGCATCACAACATCTGAAGATCTTGATCTGCCTATGTCCTATCTTTCATAAAAAATGTAGGCTGTCTCTAGAGGGTCCAGTAAATTCAATACATCGCCAGAACACTTAGTGACACGACTATCGTTGAATTTAAACCAGTCCGTTCCGTCTTTGATCAAGGCGTAATAATGACCAGATTCAACGCCAGAACTACAGTAAACAATGACTGCGTGACGATTATAATAGTGGTCTGCTAGATTGAAGTGTTCATCTTTTTCGACCCTTCGTAAGAGTTTGTTGCTTCCGTTAGAGGTGAAGTCCTGTTTGAAGATCATCAGTGTTTTGCTACATTTGGAACATTTACTACAAAGTAAACAAGTGATGATTTTTCCAGCAAAATATTTACAAACACAAGACCAGATAAACTGTATGGAATCATTCAATCCAGAGCGATCAGGAGTATTCATTCTGCTACTTTCCTTGGGGTTCAACAAGAACCCCAAGAATTCGGAACAATCATCTTCTTGTCCTAACGAATATCTAGTGGACTTCGGAAACTCCAATAAATCGATTGAAGGGAAATAGGATACATTCTTACAAAACTGCACCTGCATGGACAGGTGTTTGAGTTTGGTGGATAAGAAGGAAACATTCTAGTTCTCGTTCATCATTGAAACTTCTTTCTTGAAATTCTTCGTCATGAGCAAACCTTGTAAATTGCTAATCATGTACCATGGATTTCTTAAATTATCTTACCCAATTTTCTTCTCAAGATTTACAGGAACCTGTCTAATAATTCGTAAGGAAGAACATGTTTCACAGAATCTATATCAAAACCATTTCTCAAGCTGCAATCGATCCTTCCAAATGATGAAGGGTTTTGTAGAGGGATCGATTCGGCTCTTGCTTCATAAAGATCATGAATGAAAAACATTATATAACATGAAAAAGTTTGCTTTTGTATCCAGCAAAACTTTCAACTAATATTCACAGAAATTTGTGATTGTAAAGAAATATTGTGAAACGGCAAAATAATTAGCATTCAGCCAGCTAGCCGAGCCTTCATTCCTCAACTACATTTGATAGCACGTTTACTAACTATCTGGGCGATCAGGGGCCACAGTCAAGAAATGTTTATGACTGCACCAGTGACGCTTTGAACATAAAAACATTGGTAGTATATATTTTTCCGATTTGCCGGGCGGTGATTACGAACACCCCTCTAAGTGCTCTTATTTTTTTGCCGTTCCAATTGGGAATGGATAGACTATACATTGAAATGTTCAAACGGTTTGTGGTCTGTGAAAATCGTGAATTCATTTCCTATAAGTTTATATTGCCAATATAGAATACCCTCTTTTATCGCCCGGACTTCCAAAAAATTAGCGCGTTTACTTTCTTGTGATTTTGTTAATTTTTTAGAGAAGGAAAAAACGGGTTTTATTGAATTGTCTTTTTGAAGTTGTTTTAAAATTGTTGCTACTCTTTTTTTTATGC
>WOGP01007060.1:0-11992 GCA_015342065.1 Leptinotarsa undecemlineata
TTTTTATTCCACAACGAATGTTTGAAATGCAAACTGAGTAGAGAAAAGTATCTTCTGTATAATTCAGTGTTCATATAGAAGTATTTGTTTCGAAAGAATTTTTTTCTTTTCTGTAATTCAATGTTTATATGAAAGTAGCTGTTTCAGGAGGACTTTCTTTCAGTTTGTGTCTGAAAATTACTTTGCTTGATCTACACATCCATATATAGAGTTACTTATTTGCAAATTGATTAGTTCCTTCCTTTCTTTGGAAGATTCCCTTATACTTTTTTTTGTATCAAGATGGAGTAGTAGAAAGCCAAAAACTTTCTTTCCCAAAAATTAACCACTCCTAAAAATATAACCCCTTCAATTCAGAACGAGAATGTTTCCTACTTATTCACCAAACACAAACACCTGTTCATGCAGCTGCAGTTTCCTAAGAATGTATCATCTTTCCCATCAACCGATTCCCTAGAGTCTTTAAAGTCCACTAGATACTCGTTAAGACAATAAAAGGATTGTTCTGAACTTTTGAGGTTCTTGTTGTGAGCATCTCTGCGTGAGCAGGACAATAGCAGAATTAGTACTCCTGACCGCTCTGGATTGGATGATTCCATATAGTCTATCTCGTCTTGTGGTTGTAGATCTTTTGCTGAAAAATCCTCACTAATTTTTACTTTGTAGTACATGTTCACGAGGTAGCAAAAACTAGCGTTTCCTAATATGAATGATAACCAGTCCGTGCAAAAGACCCCTAGATACCAATTTTGAATTAAATCACATAATAATATCAAACCTCAATCGTAATTATAAATGCTCATGATTTCTAATCGAAAATTCTTTATATCGGACCTCACAAACCGTACCGCTTGTTAATCAAATCTGAGAATTAATCACAAATTGCTTCATCTGATTTTATGAAGCAAAGTTCATTACTTTTGAAATTAACATTTATCATTGTTATGAATTATTTCATATGAAATAATTTAATTTTAACCCCGTAAACCACGCACTTTATTATAAATCCATACATAAATAAAAAGCTAGTAGGTGGTGGAAAAACTGGCCTCATTTCCATAATCATTATTAATAAATCAGATTTTCTGTAGGAACTATTTAAACAGATTACATTTTCACCTGAAACGTTTTATTTTATAAATATATAATATCCCTCCGATTATCAACTAAACCAACCGCCACTGTCCAACTTACTTCCCGTAAACAAACAAAGTTATGCTGCTTTCAATGTAAGGATGGAAAGGGCCTCTCTATTGTTTTTTGTTACTCTGAGGTTGGATCGCCAATTTCGAGTTCCTGAAAATTCGGGCGACTGTTCATTCAGGATAACTTCCAGATATAACGCGCTTGTCTGCTCGTCAACGCGGTCATCCTTAACTCGCAACTTTCCGTGTATCTTCATTTTCGTAAATCGCCTCGAGGAGTTGACGAGTTCTGTCTTCCTTGGTTTGATTTTTATTTTTGTCAAAATATGGCACGACCATCCTATCAAGGTGGATTTGAAGTTGTTGCCTCGTCACCTTACTCGAGAACGAATGAGCGTATATCGCGTTGTCATCTGCGTACATACCCAAATTCGTTCTCGGAAACATAAAAAAGTCGGTTATGTACTGAAATGCGTATTGGAAATATTGTGAACAATTGAACCGGGACCCAAGTAACGAGCCAGTCTATTCGAAATTTGAAGTACAGATATAGATTATACTGGAATTGAAAACATCTTTTGGGTATATAATCTTCCATAATCTGAGAAATCTGTTGAAGTGTTATAAAGGGCAAACTGAAAACTTTACTCAAAAAGTTATTGCGGAATATGAACCGCTGAAGAGTCCAATCAGTCAGTAACTTGTATTCATAAATTTTGCGTACAAATTGGAAAAGTAAGATATTTATTCTCAGCTTTCTTTAGTGGTCTACGTTTCGGAAATTCATTTCAAAACTTTCGCCTCAAATTTTGAATATCTATACTTTTTTGACATACGTCAGAAGAATGAAATGTCCAGATGCCATATGCGATAGTCTACAATGTCTACATGAATACATATACTGAATGGTTTTGAGAACTCAGTTGAGGTTCATATTTTCGTTTTCAACCTATCTTCTTAGTAATTGTAAACAGGTACGATCAATATCTCCAAAGCTATATAAAATACACTTTTTACCTGGTAGAAGCATATATGGGGATTCTTCGAGTTTTTAAATTTTTTATGAGTTTCTTTGGTAATGATTTTTATTTCAAACCATTCTATAGCGTGCTTACCAGTTGGTTTTAGAACATGCTTCATTATCACCGATCCTGCCATCTGTCGTCTCCTTATACGAGGTGTTTATTGAACATGCAGCAAAAATTCAAGGGGCTATTCTTGGACTATTCTAAGAATATTTTGTCTTCTGACGATTTTTGTTAGGACGCTTTTTTTCGAAGATACGGAGCGAAAAAGAATTTCGACAATAACAATGTATTACCAAAAATTACATGCAATGTATCTTAATCTACAAAGAACTGTTGAGAATGACTACCCCAGCTTGGATGCAAGAATCCAATCTTCTCCTTATCGACTCCCGAACTCTTTCAAAAACACTAGGATCGTTTATGATTGCGTTACATCCAGCAAATTGAATGTCGGCAGCCGTTGGTAGTAATCGGAATGTTGTTAATAGGTACCAACGGATTTGTTAGATTTTTTATGACTTGGTAAGTATAGTGTAGTACGTTATACTTTTATGTTGGCTACGTTAATGATTTTTAAATTACCAAAATTGTTATCGAAATTATTTTTCGACCCGTTTCTTCGAAACAAAGCGCCCTATCAAAACTCATCAAATGACAAAATATCCTTGAAAAAAGTCCAAGGAATAATCTATTAATTTTTTGCAGCACGTTCAATAAACACCCTATTTATTAACGGTGTTCATTTTTTCTCACATATAGAGGTCTTGAGGTTTCACCTGTATAACTTTTTCCACAGGAACAAGGTATATTGGAAATATTTTTTCAACCGTATTTTTGAGTTTAGTTTCTTTCAAAGGAGATCTCAATATGTTGGTAGTTCTAAAAGTTTTTCTTTCGTTATATTAATAAACGATGCGTCTCAATTTCTTAGACATACCGGGAACATAAATGTATGACATTAGTTGTGAGGTATCTCTATTGTTGTTGGGTTTGTGGTGATTGTGGGATCTGTATACGTTGGATTTTGTTTTTACCAACTTCATCGAGAGTTCTTCTCACAAACTGCTCCGGATATGCGCTTTGCCCCAAAATTATTTTGATGATAGTTATTTTTTCTTCCATATTATGAACTGACTCGCAAACTGTGTTTTCCATATCCTACAAATATTTAACTATACCTTTTTTTAAGCTATTGTGATTATTAGATTTATGGATGGGGTATCTATTAGTGTTCAGCTATGTTTATTTTCCAGATTGTGGAAATTCTTCAAACAAGTGTCTTTCAGAAAATATTTAATATCTCTCTACATTTACAGATTTTTAAAAATATTTACCTGTGGGTTAATAAATATCCTGTGTCTATTCGAAAAACATCCAACATCATTTCGGAACAAATATTGCTAATGTAACAATAACCATTAGATGCGGACATGTTCAAAATTTCTACTAAACCACTATCAGATTTAACACCTTTATAAACTGCCTTCTTCTGCTGGAGAATTTCTTTAACTGTCCAATTCTTGTATATCCCTAGTCTTTCAATGTTTCCCTCAGTGAACACATTTTTCAGTGTATCACTCCATTTCTTTGGATTTAATAGCGAATTTTGAACTGAAAAAATAGTTTTGTGTTAGAAAATGAAAGGTGGTGAAAAAAGTAACATTATTATTGAAGACATGGAATTTTTGGCGAAAAAAGCAGAGTAACAACAGAGAACTAATTGAGAGTTACTGGATTTATTCAAGACATAAATTTATACATATATGCAATACAACAAATAAAATCTTAATTAGGCCACAATAGAACAACATACTAGGTGCGTCCTTAGAATTTGGCAACAAGTTCAATTATGATTCCAATTCGAACGTTTTTTGCATTGGCTTTCTCTTCTTTCTCCACGAAAAAATTGAGTTTTACGATTCTCAAGTGATACTCCCTAAACAATAATGCCAATAAATATAAAACGAAAAATACTCACCAAAATATAGACAAAGCCTATAAAAAATGAAACAAAATAAATAAATACAAAATGCATTTAATGAATCTAGCGAAAAACCATATATACCTGGGTGTCAAAATATAAAATAATGTAACAATAGAATTGAAGATCGTAAAAATTTAAATCTCATTCAGAAGTTGAACTCCTGTACACACCGAAGATGGACTGTCATGATTTTTTTAATAATGGCAATATCTCACTTGATGCGTTGCTTCCTACCGTGGAAATGGTTGCCTCGCTCTCTCTCTCTCTTAACTTCTCTTTGTATGGCCTTCCCTCACGGGCGCATTTGGCTAATTTCCTCCTGTCAACAGATGACAAGAATTTCATTGCGAGGTCACAGCAGTCTTGCTCCAGGTAATGCTACCACCCCCCAGTTTTTTAATTCATTTCTTGCTTATCATTCATTACAATTTTTCAAGTTCGCTTCCTCTTCGGAAACCTTTTGATTTTTTTTCACATGCATGGCCCCCCTTTACGGGGTTATCCGAACCACCCCGTTCTCGATACCGATTTGAATTTGATACGTTCAACGTTCACCTTACACATAAGCGTTACTTCAATGATGGACACTCACTACACAAAAAGGAGCCCCTCGATAACACATGGCATCCACGTACCTTCTTTGTGAGCGGACATTATTGGCACATCCGTCCACTACCACTGCCACCACAAAACTCTAATCATTCGGTCATTTTGAGCAGTGGTGCAACTAGTGGCGTATCAAAATAAATTTCACCAAAACCCAAACCATACTATTCAGACATCCTAACACCTCTACCCGTCCTAAATTAAACCCTGATAACTTGAGCCTCAGACTCTTAGTAGAATTCCTCCCAAGTAGGATTCGGTATCCTACTTGGGAGTCAACTTCACGAGGACCCTCAGTTCGAAGGTCGACCTGAAAGAAACTCTGGACAGAGTCCGGAAAAGCTAAAAGCTAAAAGTACTGAGAGGCAAGCTCAGGAGATGCGACAGTAAAACTCTCATACACACATATAAAACTTTCATCAGACCAGTTCTAGACTACAAAATGATGCTATACTGTACGCTTCCCCCGAGACTATCCCACAGCCGGCTTCCAACGGCGCGGGACTTGGCGAGTCTGGCTCGCGAATTGACGAGTCACGCGCCGTGGAAATGCGAAGGCTCACCCGTTCGCACGAGTCAAAGGATGAACGAGCATCGCAGGCTCGGCTTGTCCGAGTTTGTGAATCCGTTCCCACACAGAATGCTTGCATTTGCAGTTTTCCCTCAGTGGCGTTGTGTTGTCAAAAGGTGGATAGTGCATCCAATGTTTTTAAATTTTTCTATTTTCACTTTAATTTCACTTTCAGAATGGAGTGGTCTAACGATTTGATTCTAGAATTTTTGGAACTATATGAAGGGGAACCAGCTGTATGGAACCCAAAGGATCCGAAGCATAAAAACAGAAATTTGGTGCACGATAGCTGGAAACGGATTGAAAGCAATTTGAGTGTGAAATGTTCTGTTGCAGATCTCAAAAAGAAGAAAGAAACGCTGATGGCAACTTATCGAAAACTGTTGCAAAAAGTTAAAAGAAGCAGTGGAACTGGCTCCGGAACTGACGACGTTTATAAGCCAGATTGGTTTGCTTTCGAATATATGCACAAGTTTTTACACGGCATTTACAAACCTACCGAAACAAAAAATTCAGAGGTATGTATTTTTATTTATATTATAAAAACCGATTTTTATTATCAGTAGTAATATAACACGGCATTAAAAATTATCGATTTTGAACGAATTATATTTTATCAGAAAGTTTCATGAATTTTTAATAAACGGGTGGCACCTTCGCCAATATCAATCGACAAAATAATATGTCACTGAATTTTTTTTGTAATTTTTATATTTATTTATATTTCCAAAAATATGCCATATGTCATTATTTTTCACAATTTTAAACATTGTGTTGCCATGCTCCAGCGCCCTGACGTGCAAAATATTTTGCATAGCCATCTCTTACTTCTTTGGCATCCTGTCCAGGTATTCTAGCAACTTGTCGCATAGGTAAGAACGAAGTCACCTTGTCTTTTTCTGCCCTCCATGAACCAGGTGTTATTTCACCAGCAATGTCATTGTCTAAGGAATCTTGCGAAAATTACCTTGTGCCGGAGGTTCTGCTTTTACGTAAAAAATTGTGAAGTAACACACAAGTAATAGTAATTTCTGTCACTTTATGTGGTTAGAGCAGCATTGGTTTTCTGAATAATCTAAAAACAGATGCCATTATTCCAAATACGTTCTCTACAAGTCTGCGTGCCCGCGAAAGGCGATAGATGAAAATTCGTTTCTCGCTTCCCTTGTCGTGGATTCCGGGATATGGTTTCAACAGGTGAGTAGTTAAAGCAAACGCATCATCACCCATAAAAACATATGGCAATGGTTCTTCACAGGAAGGTAATGGCTCACCTGGAGGGAGCATTATTTGATTTTCATTTAGCTTCTGAGATAGCGTCGAAAAACACCACCAACACTAATCCTCCCTTGGCATCCAATATCAACGTAAATAAATTCTTAATTAACGTTCACTAAAGCCATAAGTACGCCGCTGAAATTTCCCTTGTAATTAAAAAAATATGTCCCGCTGTTCATTGGGGATTGGATGACTATGTGCTTGCCGTCTATGGCTGCCAGACAATGTGGGAAATTCCACCTTTCCTCAAACTCTTGGGCTGTTTTGCGCCATTCATTTGGTGTCTTGGGTATCTAAAAAATTCAAAAAAATCATTATATAAATATTACATTCCTCGCCAAAAAAAATTTTGAGAACTTTTTTTTTAAGTTTCAGATATTAGAGGACGTAGATAATAAAACTACTGAAAATTGCGAAAATATCCACCAGAGCGAGTGTAAAAAACCACATAAGGAAGAGAAAAAAAAATTCAGTAAAGCTAAAGTCTGCTATTATAAATACAGAAGAAGACAAAAAAAGAAAAGCGGAAACTACGACTGGTACCACTGATACTCGCATGGAGAAAGCCTACCAAATCCTAAAAAAGTAGCCGTGTCAAGCGAATCAACTACTCCGGATGAATGTTAATTATATGGTGAATTGCTAGCAACAAAATTGAGATCGTTAGATGCACCCACTAGAGAATTCGCGATGCTTGAAATCGACCAATTAATGTTTCGCTTAAGGCATCAAAAAAATTATACATACCAGGCTCCACAATCTAGTTCCGCATATAATTCTTGGTTTGGTCAGTATTTACAGCCTATGGGATACCCATCCACAGCACCACATTATCCTATACCTGAACAGTCACGCTCATCATCAGTTACCTCATAACCTCAGTCTTCACCTCACTATTCCTACCAATCTCACCCAGAAACACCTCAGAGTTCTCAGCAACCCTCACCTCACTATTCTCATCAGGTATCAACTCAGTACTCTAAATCATCAGCGTTTACTCCTTTGGCTTCGCCATTACCCTTATTAGAAACTACAGTACCATCTAGAAATGAGCAATATCTCACTCAAGAGTCCCATGAGGATGCATGTGAAGCAAACCAGGACCAGGACTTGGATTTATCTTCTTACATGCTTTTGTCTTCAGTTAATTAAATTATATAATAAAGTTATCCTTTAAGTTCATTTGAGTTAACATTTGTTACTAAAGAAATATACTTACCATTATTTCACGCATGAGTTCATTATTCAAAGCACGGCATACGTCTTGCACACATCGAGATACTGTTTGAATAGAAAATTTAAACAAATATGACAAACTTGTAAAGCTGTCTCCTGTAGCCAAAAATTTTAAAGTAATAACCAGTCTCTCTTGAATAGGTATACTTTCCCTCATATTTGTGTCTATTTTGGCTATAATTGGACCTATTTTATGCAGTAAATATTCAAAGTCTGTTGGTGACATTCTACAGAAATTTTCAAAATAACTTGATGTTTCACGACGTAAGTCGCCTAACATGTCTGTGACGTTATATCTGCAAAAAAAATATTTCGAACGTCCTACCAGGAAATAATACAGTGCTAGAGCTACTTAATTGCAACCTTTTTTTAAGTTATTATTAAGCAAAAACCAATCGCCATTTAAAAAATTATAACACAATGCATTCACTCCACAAACGAAATCTCTACAGTCTAAATAATCCTGCAAATGATTTACTTACCTACTTCGACTTTTATACAAAGACGTCATCCACCATCGTCTTTTTCTTTTTTCTTTATTTTTGTTTGCTTTCAAATATTCACCGCTCATTACTATAAAAGCTGCAGCACAAGTTGCAATACGCTGATGTTGTTCTTGTTGCCGTCTCATCATTTTCCTTGATGCAAACTACTCCATTGTTTTCACCAGAATAACAATCCAGTGGGTGCGTCGAGCGCAATTTAGAACTTGGCGAGTGACGTTGCAAGCTGTTCAACGCGCCGTGGGAATAGTCACGGCTCGTCGACTTGCCACTTGCCAAACTGTTTGCCAAACCGCTGAACTCGGCAAGTCACTCGCCAAGTCCCGCGCCGTTGGAAGCCGGCTAAAGAGAAACAAATCTTCAACCTTTCTTCGATGTTCCAGAGGATCAAGGTTGCAAGTGGTGTTCGCGTCTCCACTCAGGCGGATGCCTTTTTTTCGATGGCATCCAGCAGCTTCAGTGTATGTTTAGGGGTGGAGCTCCATACATGAGAACAATACTTCAAAGAAGGTCTGATCTGAGCTTTTTAACGCATCACAAATTGTTGAATTGTGTACAGTTTTCTGATTTGAAACAGTGTTCCGAACTTTTGAGAAGCAGTTTTTGCTATTCCAGCGACAGTATGGCGCCAATACATATTGGTGTCCATTTCATTCCACACCAAACTTAAAAGAAGCAGAAAGCGGAATTGTCTATCCTGATATTATTATATCCGGGTCGAAGACATTTATCTTTATGGAGAAAACAGATGCCTGGGTTTTCGTTGCATTGAATTGAACCTGGTTACTTTCACCCCATTTTGAAATCACTTCTAGATCCTTATTAAGATATGCACTCTCCTGCTATGATCCAAATGGAATGTTGAAACAAGGATGCTGTCGTCAGCAAAGCAATATATTGGATTTTTGGGGTTTCCAATAAGTCGTTGATATACTATAAAAAGAAGGTTGGAGACAAAATGGCTCCATGAGGAACACCAGCGTTGATAGAAAAAGTATTCGAGGAAGCTGGAAAGCTATGCACAAAAATAATCTTATAAGCTATAGCATCGAAATTTGGCCAGCAAACCTTCATGCCACACACGATCAAAGGCCTTAGAAATATCGAAGGCAACAGCACTTGATTCTCCATGTTTCTCTATTGCGTTATTCCAAATATGGATGACATACGATTGAAGGTCTCCTGTTGATCTTCATTCCCGAAAGCCATAATAATGATCGCTCAAGATGTTAAAGACTTTCGAATATTCAAGGATATGGTAGTTTACGACTTTCTTCATGATTTTTGGTATCAGTGATAGAAAAGAAAAGAAAAGTTTTCGAGTTTTTGAGTTGTCATAACTTTGTTAATAATGAATATTTTTTCATAAAATTTTGGTCACACCTATTAGAGGCACTCTAAGTCCAGTGGCGTAGTAATTTTTTCATTAAAAAAATCAATAATAAAAAATCCCAATTTTAGACTAAGAAAAACTATCGTAGTATTATGCCCTGAAACTTTAATAAACATTTCAAATTTTGTCTCAAGGTAGACCTTTTAGTACTTGATATTTAAAAAAATTATTAAAATCGGTTTACAACTTCAAATTTTAGGGTGGTGTTTTCATTAAAAATGGATCACACTGTATATGAAGCAGTAGTATTTGTAATAGAAAATAAACCAAAACTTTTCATTAACTGTGAAGAAGATGACGTATACAACATTAGAACAAAGAATGATCTTAGAAATGAGAATTGCAACTATACATACATATAGAGAAATGTATGTATGTATATCATGCATATCAATCTATTTATCTATTATTTACTACGTGATTGATACCTAATCTTCACGTGTTTCATACTACGAAACAGTGGGAATAAGAAGCTGTTAGGAATGGGACCTTTATCACCGTTCATGCATATCATTCCACATTTTTCGATTTTTAAACTTCTGAAGGTTCCTAAAAACTTGTCATGTACTGGTCTCAAAAATTTCAAATATTTCTCACTTATTCTGTTACCGATCTCTGTGACTTCTTGAGCATCACTGGACATATTCGACAAAGGTCCTAAGCTTCATATTAATCATTCGAAAATAAATTTTTCTCAAAGAATGGTAGACAATAAAAGTAGTTATTTCAATTTGAAGACTACTTCCACATTATTGCAAACCCTTTAGAAATCAAGATATTTAAGAATTTGAAACATTTTTTCAACATAAATAGAATTGAATAATTCCCCTTTGTTAAATTCGTTATCTAATGTTAAAATTGGTAACTAGTTAAATATTGATAGTAAGGTTTTATGTTGACAGGTCAATTAACAATGACAAGAGACCTTTTGTCATTTTTCCGTGTCAACTTGACTTTATTTCTACAGATACAGATAATTTATTCATCATTGAAGTTTTACACAACAGTACAAAACTTATCAGACTAGTCAAACAAATTAAAACTCATAAAAACATAAGAATTTACAATTTACAATCATACCATCATACCATCATACCATCACTTGTTGTTTGCTGGTGTTCATCGGTGTTTCCAGAAAAGAATTCTTTATATATTTTTGACAGTTGATTCTCCTTTCTCATCCAATTCAGTTCGGATCTCTTTCATTAGAATTTGTTAATTTTTTGATTTTGACCTTAATTAGTGGGTATAAATCCTCCTATATTCAAGTCTTTAATAGCAGTATGTTATAAACTTCCTTCATATTACTGAATATACAATTTGTTATTATAATCAACATATGTCACTGTGACCAATTATTCATTGGTAACATGTGATAATTTTCTTTTCTCCATCATATAAATTTTCTTCTCTATGTAAGTAATTTAATATACTTCATTGTTTGTATTAACTATTGTTATGTTGTTCTTCTTTTATTGTAGAATTTTCAACAAATTAGCTGAGGATGAACCTATATGGATTCGAAGTTTTTCTACATCGTAGAGTTATTTTTTCTGTCCTATATTTAATATGAATTTCTACAAAATAAATAGGTCATCAATTGAACAAGCTTCTCATAAATCACTCAGGTTGTGAGGTAGAAATTATTATTGAAATATTTTTCAGAAGTCTCCTTAAGTTGAAGGCAATTTACTCTTTTTGAAACCTTGAAAGATGACCATGCCATTATTCTAAAGTATTTTGGAAACGGTGGAAAATAATTATGTAGGTTTTTCAAGCAACTGACAGGCACATAATGAAACTTTTTTTACAGGTTTTCTGCTTCCGTTGATGGTTTCGAGACTAGAATGTATACCATAAAATAAAAACAATCAAAAATTTTTCAGTGTTGGAGTCAAATATCGAATAGTTCAACAAAGAACTTTTATCTATCTACAAAAATGTACATGTTACATGGTATGAGGAAGTGGACGCAGAAAAGGCAAGCACCATATTGAGATTTGTAGTTTTCAAATATTATTAGTATTATATATTATTAGTATTATATATGGTATTATATATATTATAGTATATGGCGCGCTTAGTAAAATCAGTCAAGTGTAAAGTTCTTGCAAATATTAGTAGAATTATTGTGTAAATACATAAAAAAAATCTCTAAAATTATCTCAGTTACTCAGATATTAGTGTTGTGCTTGGACAAAAAAAATCGGATCAACAAGAGTACAGAAACTTGAATCGATAAAATCGA
>WOGP01007061.1:0-11992 GCA_015342065.1 Leptinotarsa undecemlineata
TTGTTGTGTTGTGATATGGTTCGATTCAATCCGACACCGAAAAATTAAAAGTGAAGTAGCGAACACTCACATATCTAAATTCCTTATGAAATTACCTTTTGAATGCTGTGTCACCCTTAGTGCTTTCCCTAATCAAAATTTATGAGTGAACAAGGGATGGGGAAAGAAGTATGACAGTTGAGGTAATGATAAGATTTGTCCGCCTCGGATTTAAAATTGATGTGTTTTTGCATTAGGTTCATAACACATGTGTTTTGAAGAAGAATTCGTTTTCGGTATCGGGGTAAATCGAACCAAAATTACACATTTCGTCCGCCATTTTGAAGCCACCATCTTGATTTTTTGCATTGAAAAACAATTCATAATTTCCGACTCTGAAAACCACCACTTTTATTTTGAATCAAATCGGACCATAATTGCAAATCTTGTCCGCCATTGTGAAGCCGCCATCTTGTTTTTCCCCTAGAAAAACTCCATAATACATTGTCACCGAATTTATGTCAGATTAGTGAGGGAAGAGGTATGACAGTTGAGGTTATGATAGGAAGATGTACCCCTTGGATTACAAATCGACGTGTTTTTGCATTTTTTTCAGAACACGTGTTTTGAAGATATTCGATCTGTTTCGTTATCGGTGCCCCACCCTGTATTTTCATACGGTGATCACAGATAACTACGCAATTCAGAGAATAGTAACCCTTTCTATTAAATAAATTATCTTCATCGCCAGGTGGTTTCAAGATAGCAACATGGGTACAATCAATATCCCCTATGACTTCCGGAAAATGCCATTTCTCCATGAAAATCATTTTCAATACATTCCTTTTCCGAATATTCTGAGGGAATACTATAAATTCTGCAATCATCACTTCAACTATTCGAGTTGATACTTCATGTACTGCTCGATGAACTGCAGTTTGACTCAAACTGCAATAAGTTTCCTCACCAACACCCCTCTGGTAAGTCCTGTGGCATAGAAACGGAGGAATATCTTACTTTGTATTGTAATACCTACTCTTATGCGAGATTATTTCAAATGAGGGGTTATTACGGTTATCAATCGTCTTGTCAAATGTTTATTCAACAGATACAATTCAACAAATCTTCTTTCAGGAAGATCGAATGGATTATATCTATTCCTTAATTGGAATCTATGTCTTCTTAATCGCCTTATAGGTGGATTATTTTGCATAATTCCTTGATGATGGGCAGCATAATTGTTGACTATTACTGGAGTTTTTCCCAACACCAAATCGTTTTTTTTAACACCTCGACACGTGTTTCGATCACCAAGTGATCATCTTCAAGAGAAAGATCAAACTAGAAACTAATGCGAAGCTAATGCTATTTATGCTATACAGGTAAACCCTACAGGTGTACCACCCATACAGATATACCAACCCAAATTAATTTTACAATTTTGTCTAATCTATTATTTTACAATATATGTTTAACTGTATATAAAACAATTTTCAGCTAAAAAACTCCAGTAATAGTCATTACTACACCAAAGGTTCCAAACAGTGCATCATAAGAGCATAATTGTTGTTTATTTTTTGAATAAACAAATCACAATACATCCACAAATACTTTAATCTATTTCGTTTTCGAGTTAGGATTTTGAAATATTGAAAAGGAAAACATTAACTATTAAAAAGAGAAATATATATCGAAATCTTGAAACAATACATCTACACCTATCGGATGAAATTACGAAAATTTGAGACACGAAACGATACCAAATACTAATTAGAATTCCTACCGTTGTCGCAAACGATACGACGTCTATCTTAGAACTTCAGACTAGACGTACTAGAACTCACTGCCGTTATGGACCACCGCGTCCTTACGATATTTACACTTCCAATGAATCGGACAGTTCGTCTTAAAGGGCAAGGTGTAAGAATATTATATAGAGAAAAATTCTGTTATTTGCCGCCTTATGTCAAGATGTTTCGTTTGACATCGAAAATATACATGATTTAGATCTTTTTATTAAACATAATTAACGTTACTGCAGAAGTTTCTTGTTTCATGAATACGTTATGGAGTTTCATCAAGTATCGGCCAATTCCATCACAAACATATTCACAGTTGGCACTAAAGGAACTGGACTATGATTCTGACCAGACAAAAATGTTTTCAAAATGAGCTTGTACCTAATACTTTGCACATTACCCATATATACAACGGTTATGCCTCCCAAGTGATCAGTGATTCAATTATAATTAAACAATTCTTAGAATAAATTTTCAAACCAAATACAAGGCATTTTTGAAGTATCGAGGTTAACATATGCTGTGTAGTCACATTATCCATCACATTTGAACCAAGATGGCGTTCTGATGATGCAAGACATATACATTTTAATAAATGCTGACAACAGAGGTAAGCGTTGTTGAACAATCTGAAAGAAATTATCAGTTCATTACAAAGATTATTTCGCAAGTGAGAAAAATAGTGGTATATACATTTGAGTTAAAATATAAACTCTCGAACAGACAGAATAGTCAAGACCGATTGCTACAAACAACCTTCATATTGAGGACATGCGTCGTTTCATGCAATAGTCCAAGAGAGGTTTGAACGTTACGAGGCGATATGATCTGCTTTATATCGCTGGGCAACGCCACGGTATTCAGCTTCATGTTAATACATCCTTTCCTTTCTTGGAATAACTGGCAAAGGTGGGCTTGGCAAACATCAGAAAAGTATCTATTTAAATGGATTAATATTGAGACAATGGACAGCTGCAGGTAGAGGCAAACTTGTCAAAAATATGGCTGAATTTAAATATACTCCTCAATTTATATAGAGTCTTGGGATAAATAAATGTAACCTCTTAGACCGGGGATATTGTTTAGTCGAGGTAGTTAAGATATTGTTTGTTAAGGTTAATTAAGATTTTGTTTAGTTAAGGTAGATGCATTTGAATGGATTAATGAAGTAAACTTGTTGAACAAATGTATCTAAGTTTATATTACTTCATTTGAGTAAGGTCTTAGATTGAGTAGATTAAAACATTTCAAAGGTACAATGTATAGATAAGGTAGATTTTTGTGACTGGATCCCTAATGAAGATTCCAGATCCCATAGGCAGTTCTTGGAAGGAAGCAAAGCAAAAATTGGAAAAGTATCTATTTAAAAGAAATATTGCATTTGACAACTATAGGTGAAGGCAAACTTGTCAAAAAACTCTCTGAGTTTATATTGAGTAGTTACCTCACTTGAGTACGGTCTTGGAGTAAATAGATGAAATATTTCAAACCTACGTAGATATGGATAATTTATGGTTGAGTTAGGATTCGTCAAATAATCACGTAATTTTTCAACATCTTTTCAAATTCCCTCCCTGTGGTGAGGTTCTAGGGAAGCCTCTCCCTTTACCCCCTCCCCTACCTAAAATCAGAAAGATATCTTTAAATATAGGAATGATTATAAATCATCGTTTTTTACGATTAATAATCAACTGAACGGATGTTGTGGCGGTAGGGGAAATGGTTGCTTCGTGAATAAAGGTCACAAGCCGAGTTTTGGTTCAGAAATATCGCATACAACGGAAAAATAAATATACGTGATAGCTCACCACAACCCCTAACCGTGTGATATTGCCGAATCCCTTCACTCCAATATAGCCTGACTCAATACGTAATGAATACTGTTGGTCGCGTAGGTATCTCTAGGGGATAGGCACGGCACATATTTAAATGAATTATTGAAGCCTTGACAGCTACAAGTAAAGATAATTTGCCAAAAATACTTCAAACTGTATATAACTTAATTTTTGTACGTCCTTGAATTAAACAGGTGAAACTTCTCACACCTTCATAGAAAAGGATATGGTAGAGTTGGAGTAAGTATATCCTGATTGGATTCTTAATGAACACCTTAGCTCCACGGGTTCCTGAAGGAGTAACTAATTCAATTTGCTTTCGTTTAAGGTCTTCATGCTTGTCTTCTTGCCGAAAGTTATCTTTTGGTCATATATGACAATGTATTGATGTCTGTAAGTCAAGGTTCACCATATACGATTTTCAATCAACCCTCGATATCCTTAGAAGTATCAGTTAAATACCGGATGTCTTATGGATATTCAATTAAAGTCCATAAGATATCCTTCACCGGAGTTAGAATGGATATCCTTCGATAAATATCCTATGGTCATTCATGAGATATACAAAAATGTATTCATATGTATTTCTTATCTGAATTTTGATACTGACTGTTAAAACAAAGATGATCAACAATTTTATGTATGTTGTGTCATTTGTCCACATCTATTAATTTTTATAGGGTATTTACACTTCACCATTTTAGTATTTTGTTTGCCTGTGTTTTGCTACCTGCACAAAATGGAGAACTTCCAAAAAAAGGCAATTGTAAGAATGTTCTACGAATATTGCATGGACGTCTTTGATGTGTATTCAATGGACGTTCTCGATTGATATCTTGTGGACGACATCCACAATATAATTTTTGGACTAAACTAGATATGTGTTATCTGAAACAGCCATCCAACTAGTTAACCAAGGGTGTTCGGACTTAGTTTCTCCTTTTCGATGAATCATACAGGTGGACGACATCCACAATTTAATTTATGGACTAAACTAGATCTGTGTTATCTGAAACAACCATCCAATAAGTTCACCAAGGGTGTTCAGACTTAGTTTCACCTTTTCGATGAATCATACAGGTAAGGGCGATGATATACTCTACGAAAACGCCATCTATGGGATCGACGCAAAACTCAATCCATGAATATCAAGGACAAACGAAGCTCCCTGAGACAGTCCGTTGTAAAGTCAAGCTTCGATATCGACCACTGAATGAAATTCGTCCTCTATTTTTCACTACAGCTTTCACTGCAAGGCAACTCGAAGAACTTGTTATCCTACACAAGATAGTGCTGTTTCGTCCTGTCAAGGTCACACAACTACTGGACTGTCCTGAAACCGAAGTCTGAGAATCTTTTCCTGCGAAGACGTCATCTTTGGGGTCGACAGAAGAGGCGATCCACGAAAATTAAGAAGAAACGAGGCTCCTAAAGGTGGTCCGTTACAAAACATGCTTTCATGGCATTCGCAGTGGAAGACAATCTCGAATTTCGTTCGGTGGTCCATGTCGCTTGATTTTGCAACGGACCGCCTTTTGGAACCTTGTTCTGATATTTGTGGATTGAGTCTTCTGCCATTCTATAGATTGCGATTTTCTACAGTACAATTCCATAATAGTAAGCACTAAATTCTCAGAAATAGTATTGCCTCAAAACTAAAACATTTTTGTCAAGGTCGTGATTCTATATATTTTATCATCATTTTTCCTCATCTCTTCAGTATAATTTCCGTACGCCACTACAAAATACAGTTCAAGGCAAAAACATCAGTCATTTCTGAGCATTTAGTGCCTACTATTTTGGATAGGAGAATATATCATCGCCTTCACTTTGAGATTTGTTCTTGATAGGAGTATTCAGTGGTCTCACCCTAAGACCACTGAAGAGACATTGGATGGTCGAAACAGTGCTGTAACAACTTCATCAAGCCATGCAAAGGACGAAATGGTTATATTACGCCACTAGTATGATATGGGACTTCAACTATCTTCATTTTCTCAGGTAGCTGCAAAAAATAAAATTTGTTAATAGATGAAATATTAAGCGGTAAAGCTTGAGTATTACTGGAGTTTTATCCCAACATCAAACTGTTATTTTAACACCTAGACAAGTGTTGCGATCACCAAGTAATCATCTACAACAGAAAGTTTATATATTTATAAATATTCCTCTTGAAGATGATTACTTGGTGATCGAAGCATGTGTCAGATGTTAAAATAACGGGGTTGTGTTAGAATAAAACTCCAATAATATTCATTACTACACCAAAGGTTCCAAATAGTGCGTCATAGTAAAGCCTAACAAAGTAATCATGTGGTTATCGTTATTCAAGTCTCTGATCTAGCCTCATTTTCACAATGGACCTTACTCATTACCACAATAATATACAGCAAGCGCCAAACGTGATAGCGAGCCCAATCCCATACGCACAAACTCATTTTCAATGTAACCACCACTACAGCTCTTGCAAGACATAGAAATGCTCTGTGCAGAGGTCTATCATTACTTGTCATCCAATGCTGTTGGCGTTTGGCATTCTCTGAATAATTAGTATTATTTCTCAAAAAATTTTATCGCCTACCAAAAAAACAGTCATCAAGAGTGTATCATTATATAACATTTTGATGGACAGTACTACTATCTATAATACTGAATAAAATATGAAAAGAAATTACAAAAAATCATGTTCCATTTGCAACCCTAATCAAAACTAATTGTAGGTACGACACTGGCCGGTAAGAGGCTTATCGTAATCGAATAGAACTTTATTTGGGAGAGTCTATACCTGAGCCATCGCTCGTCATCTCCTTTGGCGCTTGCTATAAAAACTATTGAAATTTCAAAAGGAACCTTTTCAGATTGGTTTCACAGGTACAGAATATCGAATTATAGTTTTTCAGATATAATTAGGATAGGGATAAGGGTTTACTCAGGTAAGCATTGAATATTTCCTGGAAACTACAAAAATCATGGCAAATTCAAAATAATTATTATATTCTAGATATATATTAGGTTTGTTCCAATACACACATTGTAATCGTTCTAGAATCGTTATCAAAATCGTTCTCAAGATTTGTTACGCAGGCGTCAAGTTATTACCGTTCTAATAACGGTTCCAAATAAATCATGGTTAGAACGGTTTGAAATACCATAAATGAATTAACACCTGAAATTGAACAACGTACAGAACTTCACTTAGGTTATTCACAAAACCAAATTAAATCTCTGTATATATGTATTAATCAACTATATAACGTACAAACCTGATGTAAAGCCGACATATTTCCATACTGACCCCTCTGTTTGTGATAATACGGACTGGTTTCATACCTTTCACTAATATTTTCAACAGTATTTCATGATAATCTAAAATGTTCAAAGAACACTTCTTGTCAGTATTGATGTACTGTCTCTTCTGAAATAAATTTTAATGTTAACTCGTGTGGCACAAGGGATGTGGAGAAGATTTAATTTTTTACCTGTATAATTTTCATTTTAATTTCTTTCTTCATTTATCATAATATCCTGTTTCAAGTCACTACCACTGGTTTCATCAAAGTCAACAATGTCCTACATCTCCTTATTAATCCTTTTTTATAATATGCACAGGTAGCACAAATATAGATAATTTAGCTTTCACAAAATTAAAAACAAATATAAAAAACAAATCAAGCCAACTAACACAGAACTTGCCTATCTAGATATGGATATATGTACTACGCAGGTCAGTTCCCTTGATTCCTGCTTTCACTCAAGTACCGAAATCATCGTTCTTGAACTGGTTCCACAACGATACCACATCAGGTTGGAACAAAACAATTATCGTTCACTTAACGTTTCTCTCGTGCTTGGAACGCTTTTTGTTATTGCACATGCGCGTCACCGTTCCAAGAACGGTTTCTTGATGTGTTGGAACAAACCTATAGTTTCTATTGTTACCGTGAGGAGTTTTAAAAAAGTCGTGTTTAACTCTACATCATGCTTTCCTTTACTGTGTTTCAATTTTCATCCGGAGTTAAATTAGCATGCAAAATTCTCTCACAGTTGTTCGATATTTTGTTTGTTTTGGGTCCCTGCTTTCTGGAAAGGTATTGCAGACAAAAATTTCAAACTAATTATTTTCCTTTGAACTGGCTTCAGTGGTTCATAGAAAGTTTGTTGCGAGTTTTCAATTCATTTGGGAACAGTTCCGCCATTTGTTTTTGCCTAACCTTTTGAACTAATTCAATGGAAGCTTACTTTTGATAACACTTGTTTGTATGGAAGGAGTTTGAAGTATTTGTGGAAAAACGACCGCATATGACAGAGCTGTAAAATGTTGTTTCATCAAGACAAAGTATCGTGTCACAAGTCAAATAAACTAGTGGCAAAACTATCAGATTTTCTTATTAGTCAGTGAGCTATGCTTGAAGACATGCAGTAAACAAATCTAAAGAAATTAACTCTTAGTATTCTAGGTAGTCTCGGATATACCTGCACAATAAGTTGAATGGACCGACGCCTATCAGAAAACAACTGCTCCACTGGCTAATACCAGGAACGGCGTTGGAATATATCTGACAAGCGTCAGTGCAAGAAAATTTACTGCACATGCAACTGGCATATGCAGTACCTTTTCACAAGTTCATCTTTCAGTTGTATTGTCAGTTGCATACGCAGTGAAAATTCCTGCACTGATGCCTATCGGATATAATCCAACGCCATTTGTGGTTTAGCCAGTGAAGTAGTTGTTTTCTAATAGGCGTCAGTCCATCCAACCTACTGTGTAGGTATATTCGAGATGGGCTTGAACATTTAAAGTTCATTTCTTTAGAAAACTATCAGAATTGAACTTTGAATTGCTTCCACATCCACCGTATTAGCCAGATTTGGCTCCCAGCCACTACTGGTTGTTACCAGACCACGAAAGCATGCTTATTGGTGAGAAATTTCATTTTGATGAAATATTTATTGCTGAAACCAAAGCCTATTTGAGGCAAAATATAAATCATTCTTCAAAAGTGGTACTGATGTGATAGTGCTGCGCTGAAATGATTTTGTGATGAATGAAGCCAACTTTGAACAAAACAAAACGCGTTTTCTCCCTCAGACCCGTGACTTTTCAGCACATGTGTTATTCAATATGAAATTCCACAAAATAAATAGGTTATCAACCAAACAAGGTGAGTATTGAAGTGAATTGCCTAAAGTTTGCAGCTCCTTTGGTTCACTGCAAGAGCATGACCAAAGGCATGAAGTATGTTGTATTTTATTGCAGGATCAAGTTCATTGTTGAATTCTTGAATATATTTTATGAAAACTTCATAGTATTTATCTCAACTGGTTTCCGGAATATCTGACACATTATAAAGATTGACATTTGAAGTATCTTCCCCAACAGAGTAACTTCCATATAACCTACTTCTCAGTTGAAGGAGTCAGAGCCAGTTTTTTCATCACCAATAATCATCAACTGATAGGTGGAAATTGGAACCCTACTGTTTTGGAATTCACAATAAAAATGCTAACATCTTTCACTTTCGACCCCTGTATCTGATACTCATAGATATAGAAACAGATCACAGTTAATCAATATCAAATATGAATGAGGCTTCCCAAACCAGGCTGATACAAAAACAAGGTTTGATATCAACCGTCAAAGAGATTCGTCCTATATTTGATCGTTGTAGTTCAAACTAAAATGCTATTTGTTGAGACCAGAGTTCAAAAACAGAGCATTTTTGATCCAACAAATGAACGCACTGTTACGATTCATCAGTGGTGCCAGAGTTTCGAACGCAGAGGTAAACTCAAGGTGGTATTCTCAAAGGACAAGCTTGAGGCTGTCGAACTGGTTGTGGAGAAAATCTGATGACAAAACCTACAAAGAAAAAATATTTTTTTGATAAAAAACAGAAGGGTAAGATGTTCAGTTATTTATTTGATCAAATTAGAATTGAATCAAGAATTCAATCGAATAATCTCATCAATATTTCCAACCATTATTTTACAAAACCATGATGCAAGTTTCTTTTCAAAATATCGTCTCCTTACCCATATATTACTGAATGGTGTGTTGATATTTTATATTTTATGACCATGTTCGTACCTTTGCATTTAAAATTAAGTCAAAGAAAATACAGTGGCAAAATTTTTTCCAGTTGGACCTCTCGATGTGAAAATTTTAGGAGCAAATCAGCCGCTTTCTGCTGGAAGAAAGTACGATCTATTGTGCCAAAGTTCTGGGTCTAGGCCACCAGCAACCATAACATGGTGGAAAAATGGTCAAAGGTTGGAGAAAACTAAGGACATGGTGAGTGAAATGTTCTGCTCTCAAAATGATAATGACACATACTTCATCTCGAGAACGTACTTTCATCTAAATGGTGCGATCTCGATATCTGAACTTTCTCCCTACTGTGTAATTGAAAGTAGGGCATTTGTGGAGATTTCAAAAGCTGACACAAGTGTATTTTACCTGAGAGGGAATACTTCCAATGGGACAAAAAAGAAATTAATGAGTGAGTTGATATTTTTTTAAATGAATATTACTGAAGTTGATCTTCCTCTTGAGGATAAAGAGAAAGACCAAACTTTGATCTTCCTCTTGGATATGACCACTTGGTGATCAAAACACGTGTCGAAGTGTCAAAATAACAGTTTGGTGTTTTGTATATCTTCTCAATGTCTGTCAGATTATATATACCATGGGTATCCTGTTGAGTAATCCGAATAGAGAAAGTAGTCTAATAGGATTATTATAACACTCAGTTAATCCGAGTGATAGAGAAATGAGATCTATAGAGTTTTGAAAGTATCTTCAAGCTCGTTCTTTGTTCCCCATTCTCGATTGGAGACAAACATTGTTTCAACTGTGATTTGTAACAAAAATATGTTTACAAATAGCAGTTTATCAATGTTGAATGATATTTCAGAGCACTCCAAGAAACTAAAATTTAAAAAAAAAATATTTGACTGTTGATGAATCAAATATAGAATTATTTTGTTGAATATATGCTCAACCAGACTAAGATTTAGATCATCACACTAGATTATAGCAGAAATACAAACAAGGATTGTGGTGAAATAATGAAAAATGTTAATGAATGTTAATATAATGTAAATAACGATACAGAAAAATTTCGAATCAAACCATTTCAAAGTTGTTCAGATTGAAATGACATTCATTCCGTGAAATATATCCTGGAATTCGATGATTCAGAATAGTAATTTGATAAATATATTTAGAATATTTTGAAGAAAATGCACAATGCTACAACTTTCGAATAATTGTTCATTTAAAATATGTAAAGATGATGCAGTTTTTCCATCTTCAGGAGCACTACAGTTGAAGTTTATATCTGAACTATTAACTCTGGAAAAAGTGGGGCTTGAAGTGAATAGAGCCCAATTTTTCTAGTTCTCAATGAAATTGTCTTTTCTTCAAAATAATTCAAAATCATAAATGTTACGCAAAATATAGCAATAATGGCATATGTCTTTCAGACCTCCAATGACGGCAACACTACAACAAGCACCCTGTCTTTCATACCAAAGAAAGAAGATGATGGCAAATACCTTTCTTGTAGGTCAGAGAACAAAATGGTATCTTCAGAGAGTCTCGAAGATGGATGGAAACTAGAAATTCACTGTGAGTATAATCCTTCAAAATATATTTAAGAAAATGAAAGGCGAAGTTGAACTCGGCAGCGAACAGTGCTACCCTGTTGTTCTTCCAGTTGACCCTGAAAAATACTTATGCGTACCTACTGATATGATAAGAAAGAAAGATGTATAAAAAAGTATAAGAAATATCAATACAGTTTTTGGTGAAAACAGCAGTTTTCCACCATGGTATGAATCAAAACCTACTGATAAGTCCTGAACAAAGGTTTCTTGGGTTGGGTTTTGAAAGTTTGGATATTTCTTATATGGAAATTTGGTAGAATGAAATTTTATTTGCAAATCTGGTAACTAAACGATTTCCTGGAGAGTTTATTTCTGAATGTAGTTGGGACAATATTACTCGATGTCTAATTAGGGTCTTCTGGTGCGGATGATTTCATAAAAGGGGTTTCCAGAATGTAGAAATCTTCTGTTTTCCATATTCAACCAAGCCGCTTCACAAATCTTGTTGGAAATTCTTTTTTGCCTCCTCATTCCATATATTTACTGAAGGAAAAAATGTTTATCTTCTGAACTGGTTGATTAAATTTGGTCAATATAATCTTAAGATATGAGTTATCCTGAAATATATCCACGTTTCTCCTTTCAGTGAAGTGTTCAATTCAATAAAATCATATAGCAAAATAGATTTTATTAAATTGAACACTTCACTGAAAGGAGAAACGTGGAAAGAAGTTTGTTCCTGTCAAGAAGTGCAAAAATCTTATGACATAT
>WOGP01007062.1:0-10927 GCA_015342065.1 Leptinotarsa undecemlineata
TTTTTTCACATAATAATTAGATAATATCAAATGTCTATAAATAATCAATAATTCAGTTTCATATTTCGCATACTTATTTAAACTCCTAACTTCTAGCTAACCATTTTGAATTTCGTTGCTTTCATTAGTAGCACACTTATAGTCATGTATATGTAATTGTTAAGTAGCATTCTTTTTTTTTTCTTCAAACATTTTTTGCCACTCAATGTAGAGTTTCTGAATTTCTGTTTTTTTAGCACACTTTTTTTCAAAAATCGTCAGACATTGTGCTGATTGGTGCTTTCATAAGTACATTAGTTCTTGGATGAGATTTAAAAAGTTGAATTGTTTCTGCCTGCGATTTGCGGTACATAGAAATTTAGTTTACCATCAACTGGTAATCTGTTCTCTGCTGTGGATATATACCGTCAACTTTAAAAACCAAATATTTGAGGAACTTTTTTTTGCATGTTTTCGATCCTAATAATGTGAGAAGCATAGTGAGGACTCCATATAGTGGTACAATATCCTAACATGAGAAAAACATAATATCTCCAAGGCAACAGTGTCAGTGAAATATCTGCAATAATGCACTATCAAACCATACATTCTAAGTACCTCCAAGAGTTTGATTTCAATTCATCGAAGAAAACTCAGTTCAGAAGCAAAGACGACCCCTAGATCTTTTATGGAAGTATCTCCTAATAGAGCAGTTTGTTCTATTAGGATTATATGAATACTCAAAAGTTTTTTGTACACGTTACAATTCTGTATTTATTTTCATTAAGTAATAAAGTATTAGCCAAGCACCAGCCATATACCACATTCAGGTTATTTTGAAGATGCTCACAATCGGTTAATTGCAATATTGGTAGATTAAGTTTTAAATCATCTGCATATAGCAATTTTCTAGTATCTAAGTCGATAAAAATAATAAAAAAGTAAAGGCGCTAGAGTGAAGCCTTGAGGCACTCCAGAAGTAGAAACATGGATTGGAATAATGGCCATTATAAAATACGAACTGTTGTCGACCTGAAACATCTGGATAAACCAATATGGCTCAGGGTTTTCAACAAAATTCCATGATATATCCTATCATAAGCCTTTGAGACATCAGCATAGATTACATCTATGTGGCCTCCAGAATCAAGAGTATTGGAGTAGGAAGAAAGGCGGAAACCATCTGAACCAGATGTCACTTTGTTCTTCAACTTTTAGCGAGCTTTAATATTTTTTTCTTGAGATATATCAGATATAAAAATGGCTCTCATGCATATGCATTTTACATTTGTCAGGCTTCCATGATTGAATGAATGTAACCTCAAAAAGTTTAAGCAAATTTATTGACAATATCCTGAAGATATTATGAACATTATTTACTTATTTTTTTGTGGTCATTTCCCTTACTATAACAATATATTCTTTTGACAGTTCAATTTTTGTTGTTGTAATAACACGTTATTAATTTAAAAAAATTGATATTTTTACATCATCTGAATAATTTTCAAATATTTTCAAACATTACTTGTTTTATTTTCATTTTGTGGGAAAAGTTTATTGAATTTGAATATTTATTTCAGTGAGAAAAAATTGTAAGTTTTCACTAATTTTCAAACATTTTCAGGTCGAATTGATAGATACTCACATGAACTGGAAGATGATACAGATGACACCGATGATTCTCCAGTATTTGGTTTGTTTTCGTCGTGCTCTCCTCAGTATAAGAAGGTGTCAG
Organism: Leptinotarsa undecemlineata; assembly: GCA_015342065.1. Lineage (NCBI taxonomy): Eukaryota > Metazoa > Arthropoda > Insecta > Coleoptera > Chrysomelidae > Leptinotarsa > Leptinotarsa undecemlineata. The sequence continues at coordinate 1,715 of WOGP01007062.1, forward strand.
AACTTAGTTCCCTAAGTACAGATACTGATTTTGACAGTAGCGTTTTATCTCTCAAAACTAATACATCAGATTCTTCTGTTCCTGATGTGATCAACACTTTAGATTCAAAACCAAAATTGAAGTTGTCTGACAACTTACGCCCTAGGACGACAGAGAAGAAGAAAACCGCCGAAAATAAATTGGTATTTATAATACGAGCGTCGTCTGAATTATTTAATTAATTTAATTATTTTTCATGTGTAGGTGTCTTTAGATCTGTCCTGTACAAAATGTACTCCAGAATCATCACAAACGGACAGTGATGACGTATCCCCTCAAGTGAATAGAAGGAAGAAACCGGCACATGGTCGTGATTTCTTGCCTAAGTTTTCAATATCTGTGGAAGATGAACATTGTGCCGGATCTTCTTTGACTGAAACCCGGGAATTTCCCCTTTTGAGACAATTCAAAACATCGAATTTAGTCAATCATTCTTCGAGGTCTGTTGTAAGAAGTGCCTCCACATCTGGTTTATCACTCATGATTCCAGCAGGTAAAGAGAAATGCTTGTAATTAACTAATTTGGGTGTATAAGAAAATGAATTCTCTCAACTTTGCTAACCTTTCGAATTGTCCGTTTATTTCATTTCAGATGATTTGGCAGGGTCAACACATCTGATTCATTCTCCTAGTGCTGGAGGAGGATCTAGCACTGCTAGCTCAAGAGATACCTCACCATGTCGTGAGCTGTCTCCTTTGGGAACAAGTCTAAAGCCGCCCATTATAATTCGTCGAGGTCCCAAAGGATTCGGATTCACTGTTCATACCATTCGAGTTTACTATGGGGATACTGACGTATACACCATGCATCACCTGGTTATGGTAAGTCTTCAGAAAATAATAAAAATATTTATTGGTGTTTTGTTTGTTCAGAAGCAATCATTGTACATATGATTTTTTTAATGCTGTTTCGGTGCTGTCTGACTTGTCCATTTCTTTCAAGTCTCTGAAAAACAGTCCAGTCTGATGAGCTCTTTCTGTTTTCCCCCATCTTTTTCACGACACACCTTCCAACAATCTGGTTCCCTGTACTAGTTTGTAGGTCCCTTGTCGCATGTTTGCATAACTGGGATTGTCTTATAAAGTATCCTCTTTGTGTGATCCAGTGCCTTACATTCTCATGAGACTCTTTTCTCTCTCTTCTCTGTCTCTACTCTTTTGTTACGTTCATTTCCTGCAGCTAAGGTCTTCATTATAATGCCCTGGTCTGTTCAGATATCCTCTCAATGGACGCTGTTCATAAGTAGCTCTGTATTTATTCTGAGCTGATTCCTGCTTTGTTGAAGCAGTTCTTCAGTTTTCTACAGGAAGAAGATAAAGAGTGTCTCCATGGCAGCTGCTGATGTGGTTTTCAACAAGCAAGCCTTTGCGTCCTTCTTGGTCTGTGTTATTGGTCGTTTGTTTCATCTTTGGCCACCAAACTGTGAACCTGATATGACATAAATTATTTTGTTCAATTTTGTAGGCGGTAGATGAAGGCAGTCCAGCATTTGAAGCAGGTCTAAGACCAGCAGATCTGATAACACATATCAATGGGGAAACTGTTCAAGGTCTTTACCATACTCAAGTTTTGCAACTGCTCTTGAGTGGTGCAGAACATGTCAGTCTGAGAGCAACACCTTTGGAACAAACCTCAATCAAAACTGGAGGACGCAAGAGAGAACCCAGCCAAAGTAAATTGGCAAGACGTAGTTTGAACCGGCAGAAGAAACAAAAGCGAGAAAGTGACAAAAGAAGGAAAACTTCTTTATTCAAAAGAATCAGCAGCAAGAGAGCTAGTGCGGAGATGCAACAGGTAAGTTATTTTTTTACTTATTAATGTTCACAAATGTTTGAAATTCTGTGACAGATATTTTGATTCACCTGTACATAAACTAAGTATACTTATTTGTCATTTGAATTAGTGCACTTTTGCCAACGTAACACAAGTCTAATAATTCTGTCAGCTTAAAAATTGCGTGCTCGTGATTCGAAGAATCGCCGATGCCTTTTTTGCCTGGCCCTGATTGGCGATGGTTTTACCGATGAGAAATTTACCGAAGTCCTTGAAAAGATGACAGTCAATTGGCGAGAGTCTATTAATTGGTAATAAAATAACATATCTCAAATTATTTCCTCTCAACTGACCCATCAGTTTTATTATCATCAGTTTTTATTATGTTGTTTTGGGTTTTAATGTTAGAGAACTATCTATCTTAGAACTTTTTTTTGTTAGTTTGTAGAACTGTTTGCTGATTCAAATTATTTCTCATAGATATCCAATAGCTCCCTCCACTCGCCGGTAGGTGTAACGCCTAGCAGAAGTTTCCAGTCGTTTCCTAGAAGTTCGGACAGTAGTTTTTCCACAAGTACTGTAAGAGGCTCGTCAAGCCGCTCTAGTTTATCCACTCCAGAATCTTTTACACAAAGCACCAATCTTTTTTCTGCACAAACCTCGTCATCAGAAAGCCCTTCACCAACAACAGCACCTAGCAGTCGCAACAACAAACAGCACTATCAACGGCCTTCGACTCTGCACGGCCTAAAGCACAAGCTGCATACATCAGGGTGTTCGAAGGCATTACACGCATCCGGACCTACTTGTTCTCCTGCAGTTCCGAATAGGAGGAAGTCTGTGGGGCATATTCCTCTGTCTCCCCTGGCTCGCACTCCATCCCCCTCACCATTACCCGCATCTCCAACAAGATCCCCGAGCCCACTCGCATTTCCTATAGGACACCAGCCAGGAAGTTCTAATACCACCCAGACGTATAGTCCTAGCGCTGGATCGGCTCCCATAGCTGTTATCGCTCAGCCTAAGAAAGGATTTGCTCGACCCAAGGCTGGAGAACCTGGCTCACCGCTTCTCAGACGAGCTCTGTCACCTGACAGACTGCATCCTCGCAGTGCAGAGAATAAATGCTCGATTTCACCACTTTGTTCATCATCAGGTACCACTTGCGGACCGAATATGAAGTGTCAAGCGAGAGTTGGAGGAGCTTCGTCAGTTTGGCATCCCAATACTCAACAGGAGAGAGAGAAGGATACCGATTCTGATAGCTCTCAGTCTAGCGATTTGGGTAAGTTTTGTCTTCAAAACTTGACTCAAATAATTTTATTGAAATGGCCGGTCAAAATCCTGAAACTGAAAGCAGTGAAATAGACTTGAGTTGGATCAAAAAATCTTTAAAAGTGACGTAAGCCTCCAAATACTTTTGTTCGAGAGATTTCTTCTAAATTCCAATTCATTCTAAATTGCGAAATTTTTGCTTTTACCTACAATTTGGTTTAATTTTCAATACCTCAGAAGCCAGTGTTTTATAACATTTTCCATGTGGTATAACTTTCAAATGAGAAAACTATCAATAAAAATACATGAAAGACATAAAGTTACAGGTTAACATAAAGCACTATCAGTGGCTGTCATCAATTTGTTGATCCCCAGAATAGATCTAAAGAACTTCAGAAACAGTACCATTACTCCTATATTAGAAAATTCGAAAATGATATTCCAAACGATTCTCGAAGTTTTTGGGAGCAAAGTAACAATGAATGAAAAGTGTATAACTTACTCTTTATCATGTGACTATGATATATTTTTGCAATAGTTGCAATATTTTACAATTAATATTTTTGCCAATTACTTTTCTACTACCTGATGGGTTGAGGTTATTCAAATTCCACCATACAATCTAAATTTATTAATAATTCGTTGAAGTAATATAACTTTCTATAATTATATTTTTTATTATTTCTCATTCTGAGAATGAACTTTTATGTTTATAATTTTAAGGTGTATATAGGATATAATAGAAAAAATATGTGTTTTTATTGTAATTAGCCAGCAACATCTTGTTTGTTATTTATTCCGAATATTTATTATAATGGGGGTTTTCGATTAACTTGAATTAATAGTTTTTTTTATTTCATTCGAAAGTTTACTTGAAAAATTTATATATTATTCATGAATTTTTTCCAAAAGTGTAAGTGTATATTCACTTCACATTTTTACAGGACTCAATTCGTCTGGTTCAGAAAATCGTCTCTCTCTGAATCTGTCAGGACCTGGTGAATTACTACCAAGAATTGCAGAGGAGAAAGATTCTCCTACAAATGGCCACGATACCAAGCTGAAGAAAATTGGAAGCAATCAAGATGAGCAGAAGAACATTGAAGTCCAGGATAGAAAGAACATATTTGGTTGTATAGTAAAAGCTGCTACAGAAAAAATCGATCACAAAGAACTTGCAAAAGATAGCTCTGTAGGTAACAATGGAAAGTGGAAAGCTGTGGATGATAAAACCATTAAAATGGAAAATTGTAAGAAAAAATGTATGAATGATTCAACCTCGAATAAGTCAGAAAATGATCAGACCAGTCAAATTGATGGAGAACGTAATAAAATTGATAGAGAAGGCAAGACATATGAAGATACTGTCAGGGAGAAAAGCCATAGACCTGCTGATAATGACGAAGAAACACATAAAACGGATAAAAATAAAATAACAAAGGGAGTTGAAAGTATAGATATGTCCAATAATGATGAGACAGTAGGTATGGCTGAAGGAACATTGAAAACCAATGAAAATAATGCAACGAAAGTAGATGTATGTAAGAGTAAGATTGATAAAAACAAGAAGGTTGCTAGGAGTGAAGAAGCAAATAAAGTGATCAAAGAAAAGTCTAAAGGAGATGAGACTAAGGGTAAGCTAGATAAAGACAAGATAAATAAATTTGAAGAAATGAGTGCAGCTGATAAAACTAAAGTAAGAGCGGATGAATCTAAGAGCAAAATTGATGAAGGAAAGAAACTGAAAAAATCTGAAGAGTTTTTGTCTAAACCTGAAGTTGATAAAACCGGTCAACCCGATGAAAGTAAAAAAGTAGCAGTAGCAGCTGATCGAGGGCTCCCTGAAAATGGTGAAAAGGATAAAAAATCAAATAATTTTGTTGGCTCTCAGAGTAAAATGGATAAAAGTGATAAAGATAAGAAAGGTAGTAAATAGTATCGCTTATTCAATTTAAAGAAAGGGCCTCAAATAAATGGTACGAATGTATGAAGAATGATTGTTAAACGTCCACAATGTAGCATTTTAATTAATATGTGTAGTAAGATTTTGAAATTCAAATTCACTTCAAGTTTGAGTTCATCGATGTAAGATAATTTTGTATTCGAAATAATTTTGAACAAAATTGTTGATTCTGAAATATTGTAATAACTTTCATGTACATATATATATGTTTATAATTTGTTGTGTCGCAAGGAATTATACTGGACAGTACTGAATGTTCAGATGCTACTGAAAAATAAGTACATCTAGAACCTTGCTCATTATTGTTAAACATTAGAAGTGACAAAGATTAAAATTGAAAGGTGTATACTTTTTGACTTTCTAGTTCACCATCTTTGTACACAAAAATGACGGGAATCTTCCAAAGGAAGGAAGAAAGCAATCGAGGTCAAAATTACCAATACAAAGGTGTGTAGATCATGTTACTTACTTCCAGATACAAACTGAAACAAGTACTTTTACATGAACAAATAATTGGACTTTAATGTGAAAGTAGTTGTTTTGGAAGGACTTTTTCTTCAATTTGTATCTGAAAGTAACTTCCATGCATGATCTACACATTTTTGTAAAGAGTTTATGCTAAATCTAGTTGCTGTCTTCTTCTCTTCGGGGAATTTCTTAAATTTATTTGAGTGGAAAGGCAAAAGGTTTTTTTCTGACAAAGATTTGCTACACAATCATTACTACATACTATAGAACGAAACTTCACCAGTAATGGGGGTTTCTTCCAATCTTTTCAAAGAAATTTTTGTCACTCTTTGTTCAGTTGGTTTACCTATTCAAATTCATTATTTTTAGGAACGTGTATATAATTCGAAATCACAATGGGAACATCTCGTACTGTCCAAGTATTTTTGACACTGAATGAAAAAATAGTTTAATTTTTGTCAAAGAATTGTGATATTTTTCTTGTTGGATTCGATATTTTTATTATTTGTGGTATGCGGGGTTGCTTTCTAACCAGTATACTTTAAAGCTATAAATATGGGAGCGCAATTTTCTCGCTATGTATTGTTTTTTAAACATAATTAATTCCTTGTCAACTACTTTATTAATAGTCACAGAGACTATAATTGAATTTATTTACACCAGATTTACAATTTTATATCTTTTTTGGACTACATGATGAGTTATAATATGTATATTAATTTATCTTACAAATTTTTGTATATAGGAAACTGATTAAATTAATCAAAAATAAGTATTATTTGTTATGAATGGTAGGAATCATGCCATTATTGCATAGAATTTTTGATCACATGGTTATGTACATTATATTAGTATTAAATGGAATTGATTCAAAATTTGTGAGTGATATATTGAGAGATAAATGGTGCCCACCATATTCTGCTATGAGGTGGTTTTGTGCCACTTAGTGATTATAATTTTCAGAACATAATTTTACATATTAAGTTGTAATTTTTCCCAACATTATTGCCTTTTAATGCACTGAATATTTTGGATTACTGGGGTGTAAACTTTTTATCTATTTATCAATTTGCTTGATGTATATATATTATTTGTTATTGTCTCGATGTGATTATTCTTGGAGAAGTATACTAATTATATTTGTTCGGAATATAACCTTCTTAATACACGGCAGTTGTTTCATTGAAAACAATCCAAATTGATATTGAAACAATCCAATCCGATATTGAGTCCTTGGGGGACTCAATATCGGTGCATACAGTTCTACTGCTATTCATGATTTCTACTGAGTTTTCTTCATTGATGATCATTTTTCTAAAAAAATATGCATTTATCCATTTCTATTTTGTCACCTTCAAAACAGTCTGCCTCAGATATAATACACTTATGTTAGCGTTTTTTCCAATCCTTGAAGCAGTTTTAATATGCACTTTTTGGTATGTCATTCAGCTCTCTCAGAGATTCGGTTTAAATCTTCCCGACCGTCGCAAAAAGCCGTCTCTTCAATCTTGGGAACAGGAAAAATGGCAGAGGGATTTGGTGAATATGGTGACTGAGGCATGATTACGGGGTTTTTTTGTTCAAAAAATTATGAACAAGCAATGATGAGTGTGCAGATGCATTATCATGATGCAAAACCCATGAATTGTTTTTCCACAGTACCAAAAGGTTTTTTTGTATTGCTTCTCGCAGCGGCGAATAACTTCAAGATAATACTTTTTTTTGAACATGCGACTATGTGACAAGAACTGATGCACTATGCCATGGTAATCGAAGAAAACAGTGAGTGAAACCTTGACTTTTAATCGAATTTGGCGTGCTTTTTTGGTCTTGGTTCTCCTGGGCGCTTCCATTGGATTGATTGGACTGTGGTATACTAATGATTTGTTACCAGCTTACTACGACCCTTTAAAGCAAATCTGAAATAGCCGTTGACGTCATTCAACATTTACTGATCGATGCTTATGTGACGGTATTTTTGGTCAAAATTCAGTAATTTTGGAACAAACTTTCTTGCCCCATGCTTCATGCCCCGAATTTTTTAAAAAATTGCATGTCATGACTCAGAGTACAATACCGTATGTTGCTGTCAACATTTCAAGTGTTTTTCCACTTATGCCCAATAGGCTGAAACAGCTGTCTACCGGTGGCTCTTAAATTGAAATCAATATGGGAGTGATCAGAATGGTACTTATTTCTTTATCTTTTGATTCTCATGGAATTATTTTCCAGCAGCTTGACTGATTAACTTTTCTCGATTTTATATATATATATATATATATATATATATATATATACATATATATACATATAATTTTTTTTTCTCAACCTTCCAAACTTCAAACGCCTTCAGTTTTAACATTTCTGTTCATTATTTTTGTTGAATTAATTCAATTGTTAAATCAATAATTAATAAGGTTTTAAACAGAATTAGCTGCCAATGATTCATCTCTTTCTGTATTTTATACATTTCTGTTCATAATTGCATTTTTCAGTCACTTTGCGTTAGTTTTTATTAAGTGAACCAATCGACAAGTACTGCACTATTTTATGAAGAATATTCTGGTTTTTCTAATAGAATCTCGTTTTATCCTATTCCTGTGTCCTTTTTTCTGCTATCCCACATGGTTGGTCTATACGCTTCAATTGTAAATTTGTATATTTACTCTCTCTTGAGCTGTGTATTTTGATCAAACAGAAAGAGAGCGAGTAACTTTTGATGGGAATGACAAATCCGGAAGAAGATTAGTGTGAAGAAAATATGCCTTAATTTACTATTTTATTTCAATGGATATAAATCTGGTTTCTTGTTTTCAACTTTATTTTTGTGTCTTGTTCAGTAGTTACAACTTTTCGTCACGCCTTCCTTCAGTATTCAAATCTACACATTCACATTCTACTTATCAGAATTTCTCAAATGCTCGCCTGTTATTTCCTCATGTTACCAAAAACACATGACTCACCTTTTGGTATTATCTTAATCTCTTCTGTCTTCAGCATTGACCTCTATACATTCAAATTTTCTGTCCTCCTTACCTGCATTTCTCATTATTGTAAGGGACAATAATAATGTTGATTTATTAACTCCATATGCCTAGGTATATTCCAGTAATCAGGTAAAAGTTCCTTGCTTGATGCTATTTTTTTCCCAAAATTTTCCTCTTTCTGTCCCTGTTTCAATTTTGCATTGATTTTTTGTATAAGATTCAGTTAACGTCTTGTTTCGTGTCTTGTATCCATCCTTCATTTTCGCCTGTACAGTCTATATTGCACTCTTCACTCTAAATCCTTACTTATTCAAATTATCTAACCTTTCTTTAATATATATCACCATGATTTCATTTAAGGTGTTCCAGAACATCATTTAAACTAACTTCGTATCTACTTGAAAGTGTTACTTCCTTTTTTTTCATCTAATTCCATAGTCTTTGCATTCTATTAAACTTGATTTTTTCCACACACTAAACAACTGTCATATCTTTGAAAAGTGTCTACAAGAATGCTGCATATGTTTCGATGTATTCCTTCCTATTCAGTTATTTTATTTTCCATGTTCAAGATGAGAAATGTCGCAATGTCTATTTTATTCATAGTATTATCCTCACAAATATTGTATTATTAAAAAAAAATTAAATTAATTGAAATCGAATTATGTTAATTGTAAAGATATTTTGCAAAACTAACACAACCGTCA
>WOGP01007063.1:0-11990 GCA_015342065.1 Leptinotarsa undecemlineata
TATTAATAATTTAATTTTTTATTATTTTTTGTTTGTAGCTTGTATGTTTTTTTCTTTGTAATTTTCAGTTTTTCTGTGTTTAGAAAAATTGTTATTATCGTTTAATCGATTTATTTTTTTTTCAGGGATTTCAAATCAATTTATATTACAGTAGCCAGTTATGAATCGAAAATGATTGTGGATACTAACAATCGAAACGTCGTGACGTAACTTGGTTTAGAATCTTTTAATCTTCATTTCTATTTTTCATTTCTGTTGATAATATTTTTAATTTTCAGCTTTCAATAATAATTAAATTTTTTATTGTTTTTGTTTGTAGCTTGTATGTTATTTCCTTGTAATTTTCTTTTTTTTTAGGGATTTCACATCAATTTATATTACATTAGACAATGTAGGTCCGAACTAATGTAATACATGCAGTGAACGTCTACGATCCAAAAACTACATCAAAAAATACAGGTCCGTATTCAAAAATTTAAAGATGGGGGTGGCCCAAGTCAGATGACACCCTGTATGAAAGATTCATGGACATATTCTGAGAGCCCATATCAAGTGTCAGTAGCAAAATGTGGACTGATTTTCAATATGTCTGCGAATAAAGAAGATATAGGCAAAAAATTATTTTGGATTTTTCTGTTTTTCCTGTATAACTCCAGAACCAAAAGAGCTATATTCGATTTCTTAACTTCATTGAATAGATCTTTGGAATGTTTGTAGGGGAGCAATATCTGGTTAACGGAAAATATGTTTTAATGGATTTAACCAAGTAAACGTCCTCAGGAAATCATTATGATTGAAATTTACTACTACATTAGTGTTTTCATATGCTAGTGGCCTAAGAGTGGGTTGGCCAGGGTTGGCCAGTTCGAAAGACGAAACATTACAAAAAGAAAAGTTTGGTATTCACCAAATAAGCTGCAAGCTGATAAGAAATATATTGGTCAAACCAAACGGCCCATATCAGCTCGCTACAAGGAACATGTTTCGCATGATCGGTTTCATAGACCGGAGGAAGGTGTACAATTGTTGAGACCGGTGCATGCATGACAAAAGCATGCCTTCAAAAGCTTGGAATACGAAAAAGTGCGGAATACGTTCTATGAGTAGTGACAAAGGTCGTATTTCGAAAAGTCATTTGTTCGTTCTTATACGAAAGGATATAGATCTTCCCCTTGAAGATGTTCAATTGGTGATCGAAATACGTGTCTAGGTGTTGAAATAACGGTTAAATAACCATTTTCGACAATGGATGTCTGAGCTAATAAAACTCACCATGAAACATTGTTAACCATTTTCAAACAAACGTCATTTTCATTACTTATTTAAATGCTTTCTCCTTATCTCCATTATGAATTTCAAGTGAAATTATATTGAACAATCAATGAAAAATTATTTTTGCGAGAGAATAAATTTCGAATGAAATCATTTTCAATACAGGAGTTGGATATTTTCCGTTTCACTGGCAAGATGATTTAATATCTGAAAGAATAAGGAAGATCCTAATGAACCCCTCAAATTTAGCGAAAACATGACTTATTATTTCATTTCACTGCTTTGAACATAACAAATCATTGCTCAATAAAATCTGAATATTTGTTTCATTTCATGATCAATTGAGGATACAGATGATGTATTTCTGGAGTGAATATGTATGGTACGAATGTCAGTGGCGAGTGTAGTTAACTTTTTGTTGAGAATGTGTTGTCTTTGTCACTTAGATTTGTAACTAACGTTACTGCAGTTTCATCCTATTGAAATTTGTTCAAACGATTATAATAAATTGTTTATTGTGATCATTCAAAAATCTCTTTATGGAAAGAAACTGCAGTAACACTAGTTAGAAACACAAGGGGTAAAAAATTGTAGTAGATCTTTCACTGTCTGAAAATTTTAAGCTCTCTACAATATAACAATGAAACATTTCCGGGGATGAAATTATGAATGGATGTCTCTGAGATCCCATTGATATATACTGAAATCACTGCAAAAATAGTATATGTAGGAGACCTGAATATCAAATCGTCTAAAATTATGCCCATATATTTCACCCAAATCAGTCATGAATCACGTAGTGCAAGAAATTATTTTCAAGTGAGAAAATAGCTCAGAAGAAATGTAAAATAACAAGTCCAAACGAAAACGAATTTCAGAAAGAAAATTCATATCTTGAAACTGCTGCCTCATGAATCTGTGGAAAATTGTCATATTGAGAATGGAAAGTTTCGCAAGTAGGGGATTTGAACAGGAATCAAGCAAATTCTGTTGTACACTGTCCGCCGAAAGTAATGGATGAATTCTATCAAAACCCATCGAAAAAATATATTAGTGGAATATACGGCCAGACTTATTCCACTTTTGAAATTTCTGCCATATAATTTTTAGGCAAACTCCTTCATTTCAGAGGAGAAAAACACAGCTTGAACATTTTGATTTATAATAACTTTTTATGGTATTTTTATTATTATATTTTGTTATGCAAAATATTTCGAGAAAGATTTGCCAAGTTTAATTGATAAATAATTGCACGATTCGAGAAAATGTATTCAAATATTCCCCAATTGAGAAAACAACATAAATCAATAGAATTATGAAAATTTCATACAATGAATTACCAGATTGAGATAATATGTTTTTAAATTTCCTACCAATTACGAAAAACCATACTCTGAAAGATAAAAGGGGGTATAAAAGTGTGTCGAACCTTCTCGATCTGATAACTGTAAACAAACTATTTTCGATAAATTAATGAATAAATCAATATCTTAACCCATTTGCCACCTATTCTTCTAACGAAATATTGCGAAAAATATTTTTGGTAAATTTGAAAACAGTTATTGGCAGAAATTGATATTGTTTTTTTATGTCATTGATATTGAAGAAACCAATATTTTGAACGACTTCATTTGTATCTGAACAATGCTTCTGAAAATTTTGTATCATGCCAAATATTAAAGAATTTGATTTCGTATAATATTGAAAACAGATATGGTTCAACACAAAATTTGATAGAAACAATAATATGATACGAACTTTTTCATCGCCAATTGTATCCTTTCTAGTTACGCTACTGAACAGAAGACCTGCCAAGAGCCGACTATTTATCATTAATGTGTCATAACCAGGTTATTCAAAGCCTTGTTAGTTCGTAGCAGGCTCTTTAAAAGAGAGGTATTTACATTTTGCGTGAAACTTCTTTTCAGATAAAACTGAGTAGTGAATAAAAATAGGACCGGAGCTCGGCATGAAAGGGTTATGAAGAAGAACTGAAATTGTTCATATATGGTTATATGTAAGAAAAACGAGACTGGATTATTGTCGAATGTGGAATGTCCGTTTTCCGGAACTATTTTATGAACATGAGAATTAGTCTGAGAAGAAATTATGACAAATACCCACCTTTTGTGTGAATATCGTCAATCTGCAATGTGTATACAAGAAAGTTTTTCGAATAGCAAGCAAACTCACACCAGTTTTTTTTTCAGTTCGGACTTCCATTGTCTAATATGATATAATTTGAAATCTCTCAAATAACAAATGAGAATTGAAAAAAATAGCTGGAGGTTTTCATTAAATAAGGCAAAAACCCAGAAATAAAATTGCAATAAAATGAAAATTAGGCAAACAATTAAAATTTGAACAATTGAAATGAAATGAAAACCAAAAATTGAAAGATTCCAAACAAAGTTACTTCACGAGATTTCGATTGTGAGTATCCACAAACTTTTTGGATTATAACTGGACTTATTTCTTCAAGAAATGACAATTTATAGGTTATTCGAGTGCTTTTTCCTATCCTTTCTTCCCTCCATCCGCTTCGCCGGTTTAGCTGGAGATGATCGCCGGTGTTGTCAACGTATCTCAATCAGACTCGGGGCTTCTTCAATGGCCTGCTTACAAGAAGCCTCGAAGCCTCGAGTCTGGTTGAGATACGTTGACAACACCTTTATAGTATGAAATTATGATAAAAGACACATTTCTGAATCACGTCAACAACGGAAGACATTTCATCACCTCCACAATGAAGAAGGTGGTCCCAAACAAATTGTCATTTTGAGGCGTATTGGTGAAGAGAACCAACACTGAGTAGAAAATATCTCTATACCGAAAACCCACTCACACGGGACAGTATCTGAATCGCGAATCCAACCACCATCAATTTACCAAAAGAGAAATCATCAGAACTCTGGTGGACCGTGCTCTCTGGCTCTGTAATACGGAAAAAGGTCTCGAAGAGGAAGAAGGCATCATTGAAAAAGTTCTTCAACGGAATGGTTACTCCAAAGTGGCTGAAAGGCAGTAACAGCCTCGCGAGGAAAAAACACGTCACAACTAGAGCTTGCACTTCCCTACATCAGAGGATTATCATAAAGGATAAGAAGAATTGGTTCCAAGTAGAACATCAGAACCTGCTTCAGATGCGGAAACACCTTCACGAAAACAAGGTCACCCAATGTGGACTGGGACTCCAAGAATTGCGTTTACCGGATACCCTGTGAGTGCGGCAAATCCTACATCGGTGAAACTTAGAGTCCGCAGATGTAGTGCAACAACGCATTTAACCAAGCGAAAAACGTTCAACTCTCGCCAAATGGCTATCTCCCGCTAAAGAGAGGGAAAGGAGGAGATAAGTGAACCATTGTCATCCACCTTCTTACACCAGTTTTTCATGTCTTTCTATGTGAAATTCACTATCTCAATGAAAAAAAAGAGAATGATTTGAATGTAGCACGGGAATTTATCAAGATAAAATAAACACGAATATTTAAAGTGGCTGGTTAGATATGCAACTCAAGTGAGTACTACGTTAGGCTGTTTTGAGAATGAAATTTACTATGCACATGCCTGTAGTTGATTAGTTTTTTAGCTACAGAAATTTACTTACACCTCTCCCACTCATGACAACAGAAAATGTTTCATTATTCATTATTTTTTCATCGTTTAATTGTACACACCATAGAACTGAGTATTAGGATATTACCATTTTAATATCCAGAATTCAATTTTCATGACAAGGAGATAATTTCGGCATCGAAAAGATTTTCCTACGAGGAAGTCCTATTTCTCCACCCTAACTTGTATTCAAATCCTTCCGTAGAAACATAACACCCCTCGATTCATTGTCATAGCCACCCAAGCTATAAGAAAACGCCGTTGTTTGTGGTGAGCGCATCCCAAAACAGAAGCCTGAATAAGGCTGAGACTAATCCGATTCACACAGCGAAATCTTAAATCAGGAGTTACGGTCGTATGCTTTGTGTGTTATTGTCCGCCATCTTGTTTATTCGTTCTGATTTATAAGGTGGGTGGGTGGGACACTTGACAGTCGCTAATGCCCACATGTTCGCAGCACGCCGGATTCTCAGTTATAATAGTTTTATGACATAATATTACTTTTGTTCTCTTGGATGAAGTCGCTTGGTTGAAGTTTATATGGATTTATGTACTTCAAAACCTAATATATATCCGAAAGCGGTGTTGGTTGACATCTCTTAGAGCTCAGTAAAGAGTTTGCGTTGGTTTTCGTTCTATATTTGTTTTAATAAAACTGTCACATTATCTGTCTGAGCCTACAGTGACTTTTTTCATGGAGGTAAAGCTTTCTGGGAAAAAAGTAGTGGTGATTATCATAAAGAAACTTATGACTTTGAACTGTCATGATATGAACAATAAGGCTAGTATTACTGAGAAGATTCATAATATCAACATAGGTGAACAATAGAACTTTTAGTACAACTCTTTTCGTTTAGATCCTTCACAACTTTCATTATTCTTTCCACGATCCGTGAACCTTTGGTGAGAATGACAAGACGATGTTTGTTATGGTGTTGTAGGTGTGTAGCCTTACGTAATCTGACAAGTGAACAAAACTTAATCAATGGAGAATCTGCTGTGAAATGTAGGAGGACAAACTGAAAATCTCCTCAATAAAAAGGAAAGCAAACATTGACTTCAAAGAATATCTTTCAAATAATATAGATAAAATAATATTCTACATCCACTGTCTCTTTTACAGAAGCATAATTTGCATGTAGAATTTCATGGATGTCAACAATTTTATCCGTTTTCGAAGTTGAAGGACTTCCTAGAAGTAGACCGTCTAAGATGGCTTCTCTACTTTACTTTAGAAGTTTATACCACTCAAAAAACGGGGAACGGAACCTACATTCATTTTCATATACTTGTATTGTGAGAGTATAGGTCGTTGCTGCATATTTACCGGGTTTCATCTAAATTTAATTGCTCAATTGAAACATATTTCACGACTGACGGTATGACATACATGAAGGCTGTAGTCCTACTAAATAATCCGGTGTCATTCAACTGGCTGGAATATGTTGGGGATGTATTATTTCATTTGGCAGCATTGCGTTTGATCTCAATGCTCGCAATATTCATTTCATAGAAAACCAGTCCCAGTATTTTCTAGGTAGACCTGGTAACTATACATTTAGTCAGTTCCAAGAATATTCAATCACTATACACTATGAAAATTCCATATAATTTCAAAGTTAATCATCCAGAATGAATCGGCTAGTTGTCTGATTGAAATATCATCGTTCAAATTTTAATGAATTGATGGATGTAGTCATCTGTTGTATGAAAATTTCAGGAAATGATTTCAATTTCAATTACTAAAAGTTCTCAGAACTCCATCAAGTTCAACAAAAATAACATTTCTGTGAAGAGCAGATTCAGTTATACCTTTTCATGAGAGTGGCTGCATAAATGAGTCATATATTTCATGATTTATGTAGGGTTTTGAATAATAAGTAACACAATGATACATCAAAAATAAATATTTAGATTGCTTCTATGAAAACTACATCCAAATGAGGAAAAACATCAGTTCCATTCGAAATGAAAGAGAATATTTTCAGAGAAGAAAAAGCATTTTCTTCATTTTTTATCTCAAACATCGAAATGAAATGTGTAAAAAATTTTCGAAAAAAAAATATACGTAAGAACTGTATGGAACATGCACAAAAGTTTCTTTCAAATATTACCTTAGAGAAAAAAAACCATTAGGAACAATTACATTGATATGAACATTGATCACATTTTCTTATGCGGTTTGAACTTCAAATATTCGGTATGGGATAAAATTATTCATCATTTTTACGAACGCTACTCAACGTAATATATTTACGTATATTTCTACATGGAATACTGTTGCCCTTGATGGAGTACTTCTGAAAGTTCAAATCGAAAGCATCTATCTTCAACTTCTCATCAGGACGCATTCGCATAGGATTTCGACTTTATGCCACCAAAGAAAAAAATTCTGGTCTCTTGGCGATAAAAGTTCCTGAAACATTCATTGTGATTTTGCTCCACCGTGATTCTGAAGTTTTCTCTTCTTCTTCCAGATGTCTCCCACATTTCACATCAATTTTCACTGAATGTATGAAATGTGATTCGAAAATCATAGATGCATTCTCTATGAAGGCAGCAACGTTTTGTCACTAACTGTGTTTGTCATGTTCAGGAGAGTTAGTAGTTTTGACAAGCGTCAATTGGAAGTTCATTGAGGGAAGCTCTGCTTCGATTGACCAACAATTTTTTTCAATATTTTGTATTATGATCACATAGTTTGAAATATTCGATATGTATTAAATTGCTCTGAATATCATTCAGCCATTGATAAACATCACATACCAATATAATGTTTTCTGGAAATAATAAACTTTCGGACTACAGACTTTTTCAGTTCTGAACTTGTTGTGAACATTTTCTTACTGTCATATTTCGAGAAATTACCCCAGGAAAATTTCGATTAAAATTCAACAACTTTTCGAAATCGAGTTTTGAAGTTCAGAAAAAAGCTCACAAAGCTCTGTACAGAACTGAATAGTTTTCAATCACAAATCTGGGTTTTTCGGGGTTGTAGGAGCAAAAGAAACAGCTGTAGATCCGGTACACTTGGTTAATTTATTTGAGTGGTCAAAAGTGTTATCACATATGATATAAACGAGAGCACGAGAGTTTGATAGAGCTAAAACTATATAAATGCACGCACACTATAGGAAATATGAGTTATCTTATAAATATTTCTGGATTACTCCCAAAGATGTTCAACATAGCTGTTACGAAATGTAATATTTGGAAAAGTGTCGATGGCAACGAGTTGTTTTCACTACAAACTTGAATTCTATTTCGCATAAAACAAATGGTATGACAAAAATGGGTAGATAGTGTTTTTATAGTCCTTTCACGGATACATGTCAAACTGGCCTTCTTGGTATGCAGCCAACAATACCACGGGCTGAATGAAAATTACCTATTGCTTATCAGTGGTAGCACAAAATAAAATGTTGCAGATTTGTCTTTCTTTCATAGATACTTTCACAGGAAGTTTTCAAGTGACTTGGTACATTTGATTCCACCAAGAGCGGTACATATCAAAAATACGCGAAGGGCTGTAGCTGCTCATCATTTAGAGGTTCATATCAGTACAGCTAGAACTTTACTTTTCAAGAACTTTTTCATTTGAAGGTATGCGTTTATATGAAATGAACTTTCTGAAAACTTTCTCCACATGAATTCTGTCGTCAGCGATTCAAATGAACGTGTATCGCTACTTTCGCATAGGCACCGGTTTCAGAGCGCCTTGAAGATAGTGCTGTAGTGCTCGTGTTTCGTCTTGAAAAAATCTATCGAGATATGTTTTTCCATCAACCAGCTACTACGAACAGCACGAGGACTGACTGCAAAATCCTATTTTTCTTTTTCGTGGCCGGTTTCTCATTAAAACATGTTCAATAAACACAAATATAATCCTAACAAGAAAATTAAACAATTCGAAAGCTAGTGAAGATGAATGAACATGAAAATGTGTTCAGGATTTGGAAAAATTGCGGCATTAGATTTTTGTAAGATAGCCCATCTTGTCTTTGAGAAAAAGCCGCAAATTTGTGGATAGATAGTTAGATGGATATATTTATTTGAAAACTTTACACTTGTGAAAAAATGTCTGTCAAAAACAAATATTGAGCATAACCATGAGCTTCACATATCAGATGAAATAAAATGAAATCTAAATTGGCATAATTGATGTACTTAAATAATCCTGAGTACTATGAAAACAGTTTTCCAGGAGAATAGTTTTGACTCAGTTTTCAAAGTAGCTTTATTAGAGCACTTTGAACGAATTAGGAAGATGATTGTAGAGATTGATATTCAATGAATTTTCAGTAGACCTTGTATCGAGGCTGTACGAACAGATCTGCATTTCTTGTAGCATGATGATGAAAATTCTGATGATGCGAATAGATTGATAAATTTTTATGGATTTCAACTAATTGACTATATATGAATATCCATGGTAGTGGTAGTATACCCATTTTTTTGAAAAGCGGCTTACATTAATCTCAATAATTGGCATTCATCAATATTCTGACTGCTTTTTTCTTGGAGTCTGAAGATTTTAATGGTGTTAGAGGAATTACCCCACACAACTATGCTATAATTCATATGTGAGTGGAACAAAGCAAAATATGTACTTCTCAGGGCATCAAGAGACAGTACTCTATTTAGCTGTCGAAAAGCGAATATACTTTTACACAGCTTCCCACTCAGTTCAACAATGTATGCATACCATGATAAATTCCGGTCAAGAGTGAGTCCCAGTAGTTTGCCAGTATCATTGCCATTTTCAGTGGTTTCAGTATTTGAGGTCGTAAACAAGACCTTCTGCGTCTTGCTTTTATTTAATTTCAACCGCTTTGTTGTGAACCACAGAGACGCCTGTCTCAGAGTATCATCAGTAATTGATGGTAGTTCGATTATGTTCTACTGAGACGTTATTAGAGTTGTGTCATCTGCGAAAAGAACACATTTACCTGGTGACATGAAATAACTGAACTCATTGAAATATATCAAGAACAGCAGTGGTCCCAGAACGGATCCCTGTGGTATATCATTATTGATAGTTTTATTGTCAGACATGTTTCCATTCACACCCATAGATAGAGTTCTGTTACCATCGATAAACAGACTCACAGTTTTTCGAATTGCATTTATTGTTGATCTACCCGCTTTGAATCCGTATTGATCTTCACTAAATAATTTGTTATTGATGAAAAAGTTCATGAGCCTGATCTTAAAAATAATTTCAACGATTTTTTCCAAAACGGGAATGATTGATATTGGTCTATAATTACCAACCAGAGACCTGTCTCCTTTTTTAAAATGAGGCAATACATTTGTACATTTAAACATGTCTGGAAAACACGCTTTTTGTATATACGAGTTGAATAAACATGTCAAAGGATCTATAACTGCTTCAATTATACCCTTGATCATTGTACTGTTCATACCGTAAATATCTAAGCAAGAAGAATTTTTCAAGGATATCACTGCATCAATTATTTCTGATGGAGTTACAGGTTCAAGAAAGAATGGAGAACATGATGATTTAGCACCATTCGAGGTGAATTGGACTTTCGGTAGTTCTGAAAAAACATTTTCTTATTAATGAAGAATATAAATTTGATCCTGACAATTGAATGAAGGTTTTTTCCATAGACGTTCGGAAATGTACTGGAGAATAGACATTTATGGAAAGAATCAGGTGAAGAAAGTTGCTATTGTCGGATTGTGGATTTGTGAGCAATTGAACAACGTTAAGGTGTGGAAACGTGGCATAAACCTATTCGATCCTATTTTCCACCGGGAATACGACGGTGGCGAGGAAAACAGTCGAAAAGCGCATTGCTAATAAACAGATAAATCCAACCAAACAACAAAGTGTGAATATTCACGATTCAACGAACAACCCTGGAGACAATTGACAGCCGCTGGAGCACACATGTTCGCGGGATTTAGCGCAAGCCTGGCGCACAAACACAAGCTGGGCTAAATCAAAATTTACGCGAAATAATGCCGTCGTCATGCAAAATGTGCCACAGGGAGCTTTATACTTTTTCGCGCCATTCTCATAAATATTTATTGCTCGTAGGCGAGAAAGAGTATCCAGAAAAATGAGAATCATATTAGGCTGATGGTTATTATTCCGAGGTGGAGAGGTTTTTGGTAATCATGACATTAATTTTTGGAAATAACGTGGAATATCGCCACCAAGAATTTTGAAATGAATAATTTGAACTTATTGGGATCTGAACAGAAAAAATATTATGATAATGATAATAATAGTAACCTTTATTAACCATATGTGTATGAAATCTAACAACAAAGTAATAGTATGGTTGAAAGGAGCCCGATCAGTCAAGATTGGTCTTCATCAGGAACCTGAGATACAAAATAAAAAAACAGTCTCGATATACCTACAAAGTAGCTTCAATGGACTAACGCCTACCAGAAAACAACTATTCCCCTGGCTAATACCACGAAGGGCGTTGAATTATATCCGACAGGCGTCAGTGCAAGAATCTTCACAGCAGGTTTTCCTGCATATGCAATTGGCAATACAACTGAAAGAGTCGACCCTCAATTCTGGAACGGGCACATTTCCAGACCGGTTTCGGGCTCATTAGCCACTCATCAGTGCAAGATAGTGACCATCATCGACCTGAAGTCAATGATATTCCACAATTGTAAATCGGAATTCTTTCAGAGTATTTCATTCCTCTTCCGAAGTTGAAGCGAACATCACAAAGTTGGTACTTCGTCCACTAGATGGAGTGACACTAAAATTCATGAAATGGTCCGGGAATTGGAATATTACCTGTAAAGTGCTGAAGCAGCTGCTATTTTAACGGATGCGTCACGCATTTTCAATGGTCATGAAACTAGCTTCGCGGTGTGCCCAAAATCTGGGAAAGTTTTAGCTCCGAAAGGCTATAAAAATGTTTACGAAATCAAAAGAGGTAGTGAAAAAGAGACCATCACCGTATTAATGGTTTTCGTGGCAGACGGAAAAACTGTTGATTTTTTCCTATAGTCTATTTCAAAAGAGTGTAGAGTAATAAAATCTCATTAAGTATTCAAAAGCGCTACAGGGTGATCCGTCAATAAATTCTGTCACTTCCCTA